>ONZH01004525.1:0-83551 GCA_900303285.1 Rhinella marina | reverse complement strand
CCTCTAGGAGCAGGGGTAACGCCCCTTGCACCTAGAGGCCTTATTAGCATGAAATAAAAGTTCATTTTATATAAAAATGGGGGCACCAGTAAATAAAACAGATATATATTTGGAATCAGGTGACATTAGCACATGTCTAATGTCAGCCTGATTCATAACGAAAAAACTGGTGACAGAAACCCTTTAAGGGCTGCTAGAAGAACACTACCACATTTTAAATGATTGAATTTAAAAACATTTTAATCTTGTTTTACGCTTTGCACTTCAGCTTGAGATGGAAGATGAAGATACCATTGACGTCTTTCAACAACAGACAGGTGGCATGTGCTAAGCCAGTTCTCCAACATGGAAGGTGCCCAGCGAGCCTTCACGCACCTAACTTCCCACATCTGCCCATCATGACAAAGAACATGCTGATCTCACAAGATTCTGGAAACATTAGCAGACTCTTGATTTAACAATTTGCTTTGCCCTACATTCAAGTGGTGGAAGTTTTGTTGTAAGGAGGGCCAATATCAACATTTCTTTCCTAAAGTGGTTTTGTTTTCTTGTATTATTTTGTGTGGCACCGTTTTCTTTCCCTTTTTTTTACAGTAATCAGTTTGATTTTTTTTGTCATGTAAATAGTTGGACAAGTTCCCCACTTTGAGTGTGACTGGATTTTATGCCAGGACACTCTGAAATTTGTTTCTTTCTAAACTGATTACTCCACCCACACAGCCACATTGGAAGGAAGTTAGTTTGGAAGTGGGGAGCCATTATGGGGATGGTGGGAGGAGGGACATGCTTGCTTTTATTTACTACTGTGCTACAAACCTCTGCATTATGGAGGGTCACTTTTCCTAGAATGTATGAAATGTTGATCCTTCATATGCTGATGCTGTTTTACAAATAGTTGAGATTTTGGGTACTGTATTACTGGTTATCCACACAGGTTCTCATACTGTCAGTGATTGTACTGTACGGAGGATGTTTAATACCAGATCTGTTCTTTGTTGATCTAATTAAATTGGCCTTGTCCTATCCACTGTCCCTGGCTCCTTTAATGCAGCAAGTAAGCTGAACATCCGCTTAGATATCCATTCCTATGAAAATGAACATGCTGCCGAAGACCAGTATGCTAACAAAGATGCCTTTTTTGTGGAGTCAACGACCTGTTCAGGGCAACAACCTGAGTTGGTAATTTTCTGAGTAACCTCAAATGCTACAATTGACTAAGAATCTGTAAAGGCTATGGACACCCCCTAGGGAAATTATCGTTGCAGTTTACTCATTTTAGGCTAAAATCACTCTTTATTTTCAGTTGGTCTTCATTAAAAAATTTTAAATAGTTTTCTCTAGAGCAGGAATGCTCAACCTGTGGCCCTCCAGCTGTTGTAAAACTACAACTCCCAACATGCTCTGCTGTAGGCTGATAGCTGTAGGCTGTCCAGGTATGCTGGGAGTTGTAGTTTTGCAACAGCTGGAGGGCCGCAGGTTGGGCATCCCTGCTCTAGAGCTTTCAGTTTCAGTGCATGTGCAGGCTCCTCCTTTACAGGAAGTCTGCCAGGGCTCTGGCTTGATCTGGAGCTCTTAACTGTGCTTCCTGACAGCTGATAAGCACTCATTATAGCTAAAGTTCTTATGGGTTTTACCATCATTTAGTTTAAATGAGTTAGAGCTGTCAGGAGTTCAGTAATAAGAGTTAGAGATCAAGCTGTCAGAAAGCTACTCTGATATTCACAGTGCTGGCTGTAGAGGAAAAAATGATTGTTATCCCAAAATGAGTAAAATGCAATGATAAAAAGTGCCCCCAGAGGTGCCTGTAGACTTGAATATGTCCACTTTTAAACCTGCTCTTAATTGTTTAATTTTAAACCTGATGCCGTTTTCTTAGCTAAAGTGGCACATAGCAATAAAAACTTGCAGTTCTTCCCATACTTCAGATTCCGATTGTTCCACACAATAAAGTTGTTTGTAACATTAATCTCCTACAATGTGGCCTCTGGTTTCTTTTAATCCTCATCTGCTGGATAAATGTATTTCAACTGCAAAATAAAGAAAATGTAAACCTCTTTTTTTGTAACAAATGTATTGTGCACAAATTAATCTGAATCACAAAGAGAAACTCATGTAGAACATAGTGTCTGATCTGCAGGCAGGATGAGCTGAGCAGATTGCTATATAGCTTGTATTGTATGGGTTTAAATCACTCTTTCTATAATCAGTCATGTGGGTGGTCCAACTAAGTGACCCATAGTTACATATGCTGTCATACAGGGGGAGGCCGTCAGTCCGGTCCACCCACTGGACTTTAAAAAGCTAAAATACAAGTTCTACCAAATGTTTTCCCACAAAACTATTTCAAACTGCTCTATACCATGATGCATTTAGATAGTCCAAAGTGTTCAATATGAGAGGTTTCTTTGCTGACTAGGTTCACACAATGTCTGGCATGTAGGCTAGAAAAAATATACCGACTGTGCCAAATAACCGTGATAAGCAATAATGCCTTAAGTGTGATCATGACATCTAAAGGGTGAAAAACTCGGAAGCTCACGATTCTGGACTTCTTACTGGCATTCTCCGTGGCCAATGACGATATCTGTAATTGATTTCAATATGCTGGGTCTTTTAGAAGAGACCCAAGTTATTGAAGCTGCAATTCTTATTTTTTTTTTCACCCATGACTGCACCATAGAGAGATGGATCCGCCCCCACAACTGGACAGGAAGTCCCAGAGCAATCAAAAAGGGAACACCCACTTCTTCCTTCAGTGTGGTTTCCTGTCATTCGGACAGAGGAGCCTGGAGCATGCAGCCTCCAGGGCTGTGAAGCAAGGAACACCTTGTGGATTGAACTTAGGATTTTTTTTAGTGAATATTTGTGTTGTGTGGTTGGTATGAATCTGCTCTTGGCATGATTGATAGGGTTGTTTATTTTGGGGCCTGGTTGCCTGCCTCTCGGCTTTGGGGCCTAGGGCCTGGTTGGGTGCATGCCTCTTGGCTTCAGGCTAAATGCCTTTGATCTTATGTTGATTTTTTCTGAATCTGTTTCCTGTTTGGCTGATCTCCTGTGTGCCTGTACATGCTTGGCTGCATGTCTGTGTGACTATGCTGGATAGTTGGCCAGATGTCTATCTTGCTTGCTTACCTGAATGTCTGGCATCTATACCTGCTTAGTTAAAAGCCTGGTTGGTGGAACACGGGTCTGTGCCCGTGCGCGGCCGACTGCCTTTTGGGTCTGTGCCCGTGCGGCCGACTGCCTTTTGGGATGTCTGCCCTTGGGTATATGCCTGGCTTTGGTTGCCAGGTCTGTGTGCTGACGGCTTTGTGCCTCTGTGTCTTGTTGACTGACTGCTCTTGTAACAGTATCTGGATGATGGTACCTGGCTCTGAGCGGATGGTTATATGACTAGCTGTGCCTCTGATGCTACCATGTCCTGGTGGCGGTCTACCTCAATGAGGTGAACTGGTCCTGTGGCTATAGCTGATTTACAGTTTGTAGTTTAATGATCTACAATAAACACAGCACACCAACAAAGCCCTATAATGCTCCTAGGGAGAATAAGCAGCTGGGCTGGACCGGATGGTTTGAAGCCCTATAAGTCTCCCTAGGGGGAGTGAAGCAGCTCCTGGGTTCTTCCTTGGAGGAACGATCATCTGAACCAGGGTCTAGTCTTCCATTCACATGTGGAAAGCTTACACCTTGCTGCTTGGAATCTGAGAGGTTAACTCTGAAATCTAAGGGTCTTTCAGATTCTAAAATCAACATAAAAATCTGTCCTGACGCGTTTACTTGGACCAAAGCCAAATCAGCAGGGGACTCTTTCAAAAGAAAAAGATGCAGCTCTGGTATTCCATCTGTCTTGCAATGCCTTGGTATCCTGCATTGCTGACAGCCAAGACAAGGTGAGGCGTATGGCATCCACCTCTGAAGGAGTCTCACGTGGGTATTTAGTGCCACCGACACCTTAAGTATATGCCCTCAGGATGCATCATATGGGAGGAGTGTTTTACATAATCTTTACGACGGCGTGTACGTACGCATCACATCATCCAGAAGGAGGGCGGAGGCACGGAATATAAACACCGCAGCATGCGGGCTACGGCCACGCCCTGGGAATCCCCTGCCACTATGCTGGAGACAGAATCCCAGCAATATCGCATTGGTCTAAAACCATTAGATGGTGGTTTTTTGACCAATGCCTGTAACCAGCCATTAGGTAAGCATACTAAGGCTGGCACCTATAGGATTTAAGCTGTACAGGCTACAATAGTTACAACCCCGGTCTAGAACCCCAAAAATGAAAAAACATCGATAAAAATCAATTACTGACATTGTATTTGCCATGAAATATATGGATAGTACAAATAGAATGGACATAAGATTTACCAATTCCAGAGATATAAACGGGGCACTGGTGAATCACCGCTAATTTGGGGGGGAGGCTGCATGACAAATATTTAATCAGCTACTCCCCACATACAGTTAGAAATCAATTACAGCAACTCCCCTCATGCAATTAGAGGTCAAATAAAGCAGCCATATATCAGCTGCTCATTCAGACCATGCGGGTGGCTAGTTTTAACCCCTTCACCCCCGGAGCTTTTTTCGGTTCTGCATTTTCGTTTTGCGCTCCCTGCCTTTAAACAGCCATAAGGCCCCTTTCACACGGGCGATGTTTCCGCGCGGGTGCAATGCGTGATGCGAACGCATTGCACCCGCACTGAATCCTGACCCATTCATTTCAATGGGGCTTTTCACATGAGCGATGTTTTTCACGCAGCAGTTCGCCGTTGCGTGAAAATCGCAGCATGTTCTATATTCTGCGTTTTTCACGCAGCCCTGGCCCCATTGAAGTGAATGGGGCTGCGTGAATAACGCATTGCATCCGCACACAAGTGCGGATGCAATGCGTGATTCACTGATGGTTGCTAAGAGATGTTGTTTGTAAACATTCAGTTTTTTTTCACGCGCGTGAAAAACGCATTGAAACGCTTCGCACCCGCGCGGAAAAAACTGAACGAATGTACGCAATCGCAGTCAAAACTGACTGCGATTGCGTGCGGATTGGTGCGGATGCGTGCGGATTTTTCCTGAACGCATCCGGACCAAATCCGGACACGCTCGTGTGAAAGGGGCCTAACTCTTTTATTTTTCTGTTCACATAGCTGTATGAGGGCTTGTTTTTTGCGGGACAAGTTGTACTTTCCAACGCCACCATTTAATATTGCATACGGTGTAGTGGGAAGCGGGGAAAAAAAATTCCAAACCGGGTGAAATTGCAAAGAAAACGCTATTCCGCTACAGTTCTACGGGTTTCTTATTTACAGCGTTCGATGTGCATTAAAACTGATCCGTTACTTTCATTCTACTGGTCAGTACGAATCCGGCAATACCTAATATGTATAGTTTTTCCTGCGTTTTCATAGTGATAAAATAATTAGAAAGTTGCCCTTTTTTTTTTTTTTTTTTTTCCTTGTCAAATCTTGACCCCTATAACTTTTTGGTATTTATGTGTACAGAGCTGTATGGGGGCTCATTTTTTGCGGGACGATCTGAAGTTTTTATTGATACCATTCTGGGGTGTGTATGACTTTTTGATCACTTTTTATTTAATTTTTTTTAGAAAAAAAAAGCGACAAAAAACGGCAAATCGCCATTTGGACGCTTTTTTTCCGCCACACAATTCGCCGTATTTGGAATTTTTTTTTTTTATATTTTAAAAGTACGGGCGTTTTCGGTCACGGTGATACCATGATGTCTATATTTATTGTTATTTAGGTATTTATTTTTTACTTATACGGAAAGGGGGGTGATTTGAACTTTTACATCTTTTTTATTTTTTATATATTTTTTAACATTTTTTTTTTAATTTTTTTTTTACTATTAGAAAGCTCAAATATGGGCTTATATATTGTGGCCTTTTTTTTTTCTTATATGAGCAATTATGGATTTTATAGACTCAGAAATCCATGAGTTGCTCATTTCTTATCCTGGCCTGCCATCTAGTGGCCAGAATAAGAATTGCACTTTGAAAACTGTAATCCTCACCAGCGAGGATTACAGTTTTCATATGGTGTACAGACACCCTGATTGGCCACACGGGGTGTCTGTAACACCACCCGGAAGCGAATGCTTCCGGGTTGAAACGCAACTAGGCATCTAATCAACCAGGAAGACGCCGCCGATGGCGGTAAGTAGCGGCAAGTCTCTGCTGTTAGAAACAGCAGAGACTTGCCGGCCATGACGCCCGCCGCACCTGCGAGCGGGCGCCATGTGCCCGCATCGCCCCAGCGCCGTACATGTACGGCGCTGGGTGCGAAGGGGTTAAGCCTCAAAAATCCACCACGTCTCCAGCTGTAGAACTTTTTGTTCCAGTCACCCTTTCTCATTGAAGTGGGGACCAGTTCAATCCCCATAAACTTAATCAGGGATACATCTCCTGCCATGTTGCACCTCGCACATGTGCCAGTGGGGTGTCCTTTTTATGCCTTATGTCTCCAAGGTGCTCCCCAACTCTTTATGCGGAATTCCCTGTTCGTCTTGCCCACATACTCCAGTCCACACTTGCATGATGCTTTATATATATAACACCTTTTGAGCGCAGTTAATGAACCCTTTGATGGTGTAAGTCTTCCCTGTCACATTGCTCACAAAAGTGAGGCCCTGAAGAATATTTGGGCAGGCTACATAGCCACTACACCGGTG
This sequence comes from Rhinella marina, assembly GCA_900303285.1. NCBI lineage: Eukaryota > Metazoa > Chordata > Amphibia > Anura > Bufonidae > Rhinella > Rhinella marina. The sequence continues at coordinate 76,858 of ONZH01004525.1, read as the reverse complement.
GCAGCCCAGTATCTTTTGGAGCCACCAACCAGGTATACTTGATGGTTCATCATAGTGGCTGGTGTACCGGGCGGTCCAGCATGCTGCGCCCCCTCCGATAGGTAATTTGTGGGACTTTGAGATGCATTCCTATCATCCTGATGTCCGGATCCATCTGCCCAAAATCCCCCAGTGTTTCTGAACAAGCTGTCTCACTTCCTTTGATGCCTCATCAAAGGTGGCCACCAGTGTATGGTGTTATCCGTGGAGTGCAGCAACTCCGTACGGTTACTTAATAGTGCTCGCCGGTATGAAATCTTAAGGACAGAATCCAGGTACCCCCTTTCCAGAAATCTTAAACGAAAGGTCCCCTGCTCTGAGGGGTCGCCCTTTTTTAGGGTGAGCGTTGGGCTCCCTGAGGTATATAGGACTAGCTCAGGACAAGTACGGGCGCTGGAGCAATGTGGGAACATGGCGCCCGCTCGCATGTGCCAGTGGACGTCATGGCTGGCAAGTCTCTGCTGTTTCAAAAAGCAGAGACCTGCGGCTAATTACCGTGACTGGCAATAATGCAATTAAAGACTTTAGATGCCATGATCAAGTGAGATCACAGCATCTAAATGCGCAAAAACTCTACCGACACCCCCTGCGGCCAATGAGAGCATCGGTAGTTGCGCTGAACACTATGAGCCTAGCTGATGAGGCTGATAGTGTTCATGCTGCAATTCTTATTTTGGCCACCAGATGGCAGGCCAGGAGAACAAATGAGAAATTTTCAGTCCAAAACCCATTTTAAAAAATCCTTGATAATACAAAAGGAAAAATTAAAAAACAATTTATAGGCTCGTATATGAGCTTCAAAATCATAATCAAAAATAAAAAAAAGTTTAAAAATATATAAAAAAATAAACAAAATATAAAAGTTTAAATCACCCCCCTTTCCGTCTAATTAAAAAATACCTAAATAGCAATAAATATAAACATCATGGGCATCACTGCGACCGAAAACACCCATACTATTAAAATATTAAAACACTTTTCCAATGCAGCGAATGTCGTAACGGAGAAAAGGGTCAAAATGGCTGATTTGCCATTTTTAATTGCTTCTCTTACCCAAAAAAATGTGATCAAAAAGTCACGCACACTCTGAAATGGTATCAATAAAAACTACGGATTGTCCCGCAAAAAATGAGCCGCTAAACGGCTCAGTAGACATAAGTATAAAAAAGTTATGGGGGGTCAGAATATGGTGATGTAAAAAATATATATATATATTTTTACACTATTTAGACATAAAATATCCTATACATATGGGGGTATCGTTGTAATCGTACTGACCCAGAGAATGAAGGGCATGGGTCAGTTTTGCTGCAAACGAAACGCTGTGGGAACATATCTGTAAAACGGGGGGAGGAATGCCATAATGTGTGTTATAATAATGGTGTCATTAAAAAGTACAACTTGTCCCACAAAAAATAAGCTCTCATACAGCTATCTGAATGGAAATATAAAAAAGTTATGGCTCAAGGAAGATAGAAAAGTGAAAGGGTTAATATTTGATCAGTGGGGCCAGGTACTCCACTGATCAGCTGTTCCTTGCAGCCTCTGGTGCTGGAACAAGCACTTTGAATGGAACCAGAAGCACAGCTCCGTTCAAAGTGTAGTGGCCGTACTGGGTCATTACAGGTCTCCTCCCATTCAATTACTGGGAAAGGAGTTGCAGTAACCAGTATGGCTGCTACACTTCCTGTTCCATTCATGAGTTAAGGCCCTTTTAGACGGGCCGATAAAGTCTCCCTGAACGAGCGCCGATCAACGACATCGGCGCTCGTTCAGGGAGCCTTTACACGGCCCGATGAATCGAGCGCCGGCCGCACGAGTGATCGCTGTATCGCTCGTGCGGCCTGGAAGCTCCATGCTGTCAGGCGCACATCGCCTGTTTACACAGGGCGATGTGCGCCCGACAGATCGGATCTTTTGTTTTTTACAAAAGATCCAATCAGCCGACGAACGAGCGTTTTGCTCGTTCGTCGGCTGATTAGGGCCACTTTTACACGGGCCGATTATCGGCACTAGCGTTCCTAGGAACGAATTTTCGGCCGATAATCGGCCCGTGTAAAAGGACCTTTAGTTCCTGTGACAGAGGCGGCCGGGAACAGCTGATCATTGGGGGTTCAGGGTGTCAGACCCTCATCAATCAGCTATTAATAGCCTATCCTGAGGATAGGTCATCAATATTAGGCACCTGGAAACCCCTTAGGAACACATCTCAGTGCCACTATATTATTATTTATTTTAAAGAGTCATTCATTCCATGGCGCTGTACATCCAGATGGGGTTACACAAATATAAAAATACAATAAGCAAACTTAACAGACTGGTGCAGAGGGGTGGAGGACCCTACCCGCAAGAGCTTACAATGTATAACGGAAGGGGTGAACACAGTAAGTGAGGGTATAGGCTGCTCGTGAGGTGGCAGCATGCTCATGGTAGGCTTTCAGGTTATTCTTGAAGGTTTGGATGTTGGGGGAGAGTCTGATGTGTTGGGGCAGTGAGTTCCAGAGTAGGGGAAAGGCACATGAGAAATCTTTTTGTCAATTCTGTGGAGAACAGAGGAGGAGGTCATGTGAGGATCTGAGATTACTTGTGGGGATGTAAGGTCAGAGATGTAAGGAGGGGACAGGTTAATTGAGTGGGTAGAGTATGAGAGTGTAATAGATAAGGAGGGTAGATATATTTTTCTGTTTGGGAAAGTTAATACTTTGGTGTGCATTTTGATCTTTATTTATAATCCACCACCGTTTAGTCTTTGCATCTTACAAAAAGTGTTTGATTTTATCCACGGGAAGAATGGGTGTCCTGTCTTAGTGATGGGTGACCTGAATTGTGTGATGGAGGAGAATGTGGACAGGTTAAGAATGGTGGAACCAAAAAAGATTCCCTCATCCTCTGCATTGAATAAAACGGTTAAGGAAATGGGACTATATGATATTTGGAGACTGAGAAACCCAGAGGGGAAGGCATATTCCTGCTGAAATAAAACGGGCAATACTTGGTCTAGAATAGATTTAGCTCTAGGGGATGAAGGATTTCTCAATTATGTGAAGGACATTAAATATCTAGTGCGAACAATTTCTGACCACTCTCCCTTGTTGTTGTTAATAAAAACGGAGATTGAATATAAAGTGAAAAAAAACTTCAAGTTAAATGCCCATTGGCTAACGTTAATCCAGGATAAAAGTGCAATAACAAAAGATCTGGAAATTATTATTGGGCTAAACTGGGGTACTGCACCAGACTACGTGGTTTGGGATACTATAAAAGTAGTGATTAGGGGAAGGTATAAAGGGGTGATAAATAGCCTCAAGAAAAAATATAGCCTTCAGGAACAGGAACTCACCAAAAAAGTGGTTAGAATGTGAGCGAGTTTATAGCTTAGCCAATAATTTGGAGAACCTGGACAGATTATCTAATGCTCAGAATGAGCTCAAACACTTATATGCTTCAGAAAGCGGATAACCAATTAAAATTCTTGGCCAAGAAGAACTTTGTAGAGTCAGGTACACCTAATAAGAGACTAATTTCAATTATAAGAAATCAAATAGGAAGCAAGAGAATTAATGCCATTAAAAATAATAAAGGAAAGGTGGAAAACTCCCCAGAGGGAATAATACGGGAATTCTACAACTATTACAAGACCCTATATAAAACAGGAGTAAAATTATAATATGGAACAACTTTCCCAGTACCTAGATAAAATTCCCTTCCCTAAGATCTCGGAACAGCAGAAGAGAGGGTTGAATCAGCCAATATCCCAGTTGGAAATTGAGGAGGCATTGAGAGGAGCTAGAAATAATGCGGTGCCGGGGAGAGATGGGATCCCCATTGAGATTTATAGGGAACATAAAGATATATTGATACCAGCATTATTGAGAATTTTTGAAACATCTATTAGTAGAGGGGAGTTGACTGATTCTATGCGATCAGCCGAAATAATCATGATCTTGAAAGAGGGTAGGGATTCTGCAAGTGTCGAGTCTTATCGCCCTATCTCGTTACTCAATAGCGATGTAAAACTCTTTGCTAAAATTCTTGCGAATAGATTAGCTGGGATAGTCCCTGAAATTGTGGATGAGGACCAATGTGGGTTTATTCCAGGAAGAGTGTCTAGGACTAACATTCGCAGATTATACAGTAATATGCAGTTTGCAGAGTCTGGGGGTGCCCACTCCATCCTGTCACTGGACGCTGTTAAGGCCTTTGACAGGGTGGAGTGGGATACCTATGGGAGGTACTGAGGAGATTTGGTATAGGAGACAAATTTATACAGATGGTAAGGGTCTTGTACAATAGAGCTGATGCTCGTATATGTATAAGCGAGGGGGAGTCAGAGCCCTTCCCTCTGGAAAGAGGCACGCGTCAGGGATGTCCTCTCTCCCCCGCTTCTCTTTGCTTTGAGTATTGAGCCGTTGGCTATAAATGTGAGAAATTGTGCTCATATTGCGGGGTTTGGAGCGCGGGGAGAGAAAGACAAAATCTCGTTATACGCGGATGATCTGTTGTTGTTTTAGAAGGATCCAGCTGATTCCCTCTCGTGGGTTATGAGAGTGATAGAGGAAAATGGTATGTTCTCTGGCATTGCCATTAATTGGCAAAAATCCGTTTTGATGCCCTTGGGACGTCAATTAGTATTGGATTCATTGGACCTTAGGATTCTAAGTAGGGGAGAAGATTTCAAGTATTTGGGGATTCGGGTCTCAAGAGAGATAATGGATTTTAATACATTGAATATGGATGAGATTATTAGAGAGTGTCAAAGGAAGGAGGAGATTTGGAATAAGCTCTGTCTTTCGAAGGTGGATAGAATTGTGCTGTTGAAGTCAGTTCTTCTTCCAAAAATCCTCTATATGTTTGGGGCTGCCCCTATATGGATAGAAGAAAGGTATATGAAAAGGATTGTTACCCTCTTCAACTGTTTGATTTGGGGGAGAAAACGTGTCCGGATTAAGATTGACTATTTATATGGAAGGAAAGAGGAGGGTGGTTTATCTATCCCGGACATTAGATTATATTTTTTGTCTTCTCAGGTATATAATTTGGTGAAGTGGAGAAGAGACAATTTGTTAACTTTTTTATTGGATGAGATTAGGTTGTATAGATATTTTTTCCTTATTGGAATCTGACTTCCTCAAAGGTACAAAGTGGGAGCAATTCCCAATCGTCACGACTCTGGTGAGGACATGGGAAGAGTTGAAGAGAGTGACAGACCATGGGGGGATATTTGATTTTGCCCCTATAATAAATAATATATTCTTCCCGAAAGGCATTTGAAAATATATGGGAAACTGGTCTCAGTAAGTTTAAAGCAGATGTATAAGGATGGAGTTTTTTTGAAATGGGAAAGGGCTAAAGAAGATTTTGGTTTAAGCTCGAGGGATTGGCTTGAGTTTATGAGATTAAAAATAACGGTGGAAAGACAATTAAGTAAACCAGCGATCAAGGTGATTGAACCCAAGGGCCTAATAAAGAAACTTATTCTGGATGAGATTCGTAAGAAGGAAACAGCTTGTATCTATAATATGTTGAGAACGTATAAAGTATTTGACTTCCGAAGTAGAGAGAAATGGGAAGCTGATCTGAATGGGACAGGGGAAATCCAGTGGAATAGGGTGTATAAAAATGTACAGAAAGTTTCGATTTCGGCACGGCATAGGTTAATACAGTTCAACATAATTCACAGGTTTGTATTATACTCCTAAATTTCTGAACACAATAAGCAAGGATGCACAATACGTTTGTAAAAAGTGTGGTGAAAAGGAGGCTGGATGGCTTCATATGATATGGGCTTGTAGATTACTGGGAGGTTTTTGGGGAAAAGTTTGGGAATATATTTCAGTTACATGTGGTTTATCAGTGTCTCTTTCCCCGATATTGGCTATATTGGGGGATGATTCGGGATTGGTTCTAGAGAAGGGTATCAAGGGCACATTGATTAGAGCTTTGTTATAGCTAAACTTATGATTATTAGAAACTGGATTTCGCCTGTCCCACCGGAGTTTCCTTTCTCCCCCCACAGCGCGGGTAGGGTGGGGGGCTGGCGGGGTTTATAATTATATGTATTGTTATGTCTTATGTTTATATGTGTAATGAGTTGTACGGAAAAGAAAATAAAAAGAAATTGAAAAAAAAAAAAAAAAAGGAGGGGACAGGTTGTGGATGGCCTTATATGTAGTTATAAGTATTTGAAAACTGAATTTGTTGGGCAATGGGCGAGCCAGTGAAGGGATTGGCAGAGGAGAAACGAGGGTAGAGGTGGATTAACCAGACAGCAGAGTTGAGAATAGATTAGAGGGAAGGGAGAGTGCTGGATGGGAGGCCACAAAGGAAGATGTTGCAGTAGTCCAGGTGGGAGATGACGAGAGCATGCTCTAGTATTTTAGTTGACTCGGGTGAGGAAGGTGCGAATCCGAAAATGTTCTTGAAAACAGCAGGTGGAGGTGAGGATTTGGATGTGTGGCTTAAAGGACAGGGCAGAATCCAATGTTACCCCCAGGCAGCGGGCCTGCAAGACTGGAGAAAGCGTTGTGCTATTAACTGTAATGGAGAGGTCTGGTAGGGGGGGCTGAGTTGAAATGGGGAAAAGACAATGAATTCAGTTTCTCCATGGTTGAGTTTTAGGAAGCAGGAGGAGATAAATGAAGATATAGCCAACAGACACGCTGGATTTTGGATAGCAGGGAAGTGACATCTGGGCCAGAAGAGGTAGATTTGAGTGTCGTCACCATAGTCAGGTGGTATTGGAAGCCCTGGGACTCTATGAGCTGTCCCAGGCCGAATGTATAAATGGAGAAAAGTAGGGGTCCCAGGACAGAACCTTGAGGGATGCCAACAGAGAGGGGGCGTGACGAGGAGGTAGTGTATGAATGGGAAACACTGAAGGTTCTGTTGATGAGGTACGAGGAGATCCAGGAGGGGCTAGGTCTTTGATGCCGAAGGAAGAGAGGGTTTGTAACAGGAGAGAGTGGTCAACAGTATCAAAAGCAGAGGAACAGGTCAAGGAGTAGGAGCACAGAGTAGTGACATTTAGCCTTGGCAGCTAGCAAGTCGTTGGTGACTTGTTAGGGGCAGTTTAGGTGCATTGATTGGGTCTGAAGCCGGATTACAGCTGATCAAAAAGTGAGTGGGATGAAAGGTGAGAGGACAATTCCAGATATAGATACACCTAAATAAAATGGGAATGGTTGGTGATATTAACTTCCTGTTTGTGGCACATTAGTATATGGGAGGGGGGAAACTTTTCACGATAGGTGGTGACCATGGCGGCCATTTTGAAGTCGCCCATTTTGGATCCAACTTTAGTTTTTTTCAATGGGAAGAGAGTCATGTGACACATCAAACTTATTGAGAATTTAAAAAGAAAAACAATGGTGTGCTTGGTTTTAACTTTATTCTTTCATGAGTTATTTACAAGTTTCTGACCACTTATAAAATGTGTTCAAAGTGCTGCCCATTGTGTTGGATTGTCAATGCAACCCTTTTCTCCCACTCTTCACACACTGATAGCAACACTGTAGAAGAAATGCTAGCACAGGCTTCCAGTATCCATAGTTTCAGGTGCTGCACATCTCGTATCTTCACAGCATAGACAATTGCCTTCAGATGACCCCAAAGATAAACTTTTATGTGAATGGTGAAGTTAACAAACAAAACCACCGCTATTGGTCTGACACTAACCCACATTGGATAGATCCCTCCAAGACTGTTGGAACACAAAAATTGATGGTATGGTGTGGTATATGGATACAAAGATAGTGGGGCCATTCTTCATCAATGGAAACCTCAAGGCCACTGGATATGTGAAATTGCTAGATGATGATGTGTTTCCCTCTTTATGCACTGAAGCTGGCACGTTCCCTGAGTTTTTCCAGCAAGATGGTGCACCACCACATTATGGGTGTCAGGTCCGAGCATTCGTAGATGAACAGTTTTCTGGAAAGTGGATTGGTCGTCGGAGGCCAGTTGAATGGCCCCCAAGGTCTCCCGATCTGACCCCCTTAGACTTTTATCTTTGGATTCATCTGAAGGCAATTATCTATGCTGTGAAGATACGAGATGTGCAGCACCTGAAACTACGGATACTGGAAGCCTGTGCTAGCATTTCTTCTGCAGTGTTGCTATCAGTGTGTGAAGAGTGGGAGAAGAGGGTTGCATTGACAATCCAACACAATGGGCAGCACTTTGAACATATTTTATAAGTGGTCAGAAACTTGTAAATAACTCATGAAAGAATAAAGTTACGTTAAAACCAAGCACACCATTGTTTGTGAAATTCTCAATAAGTTTGATTTGTCACATGACCCTCTTCCCATTGAAAAAATTAAAGTTAGATCCAAAATGGCCAACTTCAAAATAGCCGCCATGGTCACCACCCATCTTGAAAAGTTTTCCCCCTCCCATATACTAATGTGCCACAAACAGGTGTATTTAGGTGTATCCATATAAATGGCCCACCCTGTAAATGTTGTTCTAGGAGTTTGGATGCAAATGGGAACATTGAAATGGGCCGATAGCTGGATGAAGAGGATGGGTCAAGGCTTCTTTAGTATGGGCGTGATGGTTGTTAGCGACAGGTTGAAGAGGTGGGCTAGGGCGCTATATAATTTGCGCCTCTGCGTTTTGGAACCAGTCCTGGTTTTGACATTCAAACACTGATGCAAACTACTGCCACTGTAGCACAGTGTAAATTGGCCATATACCATCGGGTGGTTGTTTTCTGGATGATTTATGGTTGGCTATATGAAGGTTCTCATTCTGGACTAAACTCCATAACTTAAAGCGGTTGTCCCAAGATTAAAACATATACCTAGCCAGAGGGTAGGGGATATGCATCTGTTGATATCACTACTAGAACTCCTTCCCTCCCCCAATCAGCCCCTTTCTCCATAAATGAATAGAGCAGCAGGCGTTCTCCTCTATTCTGTAGCACTGCCGAAGAGAAGAGACCAGCCCTCAGCAATGTCGGGCAGTCTCATAGAAGCGGAACAGCAGTGCACATGCTTGACTGCTTCTCCATGTGGTTAGGCTGTGGGAGATTTGGACGCCCATCGATCAGATGAATATCCCCTACCCTGTACAAAAGTTCATATTACCATTTATGTGCCATTCTTTCATCCCTGCAAAAGAGAATTCATGCCCTTGTTAGATAAAACCAACAATCTGGCTTATGTGTGCTTTAGGTTATGTCCACGTCAGAGGAACAGATTATCACGATGCCATATCTGGCATTGCCAGGGCCTGACAGATCTCATTTACTATAACTGGATTCTGCCAGATGAAATGGTTGCTGTCAAGAAGATGAGATGTATTAACATGCAGCAATTATCTCCTCTGCATGGAGACAAGAGGTGGCTATTGCTAAATTTCTGCAACAAAATCTGTATTATACATGGTATCCGAATCTCCTGCACACCATCTATTATGTGACAATCTTGGTGGCCACCACTAGAGGGAGTACACTGTGGATGAATTCATTTAACTCCTGTTAAATCAACTCAATGGGGAAGATTTATCAAAACATAACAACCAATCAGATTCCACCTTATATTTTCCAAAGGAGCTGTGAAAAATAAAAAGCTAAATCTGATTGGTTGCTATGGGCAACTAAGCTAGTTTTCCTTTGCACCACTTTTGATAAATCTCCCCCAGTGAGCAGAAATTAAAAGGGTTGTCTCATCATGGACAATGGTGGGGGAGGTATATCGCTAGGATATGCCCCCACTGTCGTATAGGTGCGGGTCCCACCACTGGGACTCGCACCTATATAGAGAACAGAGCCCCAAAAGTAAAGCCGTCCTCCATTAATTTTTCATGGGGCAGGCGAAAATAACCAAGCGCTGGCTTGGCTATGTCCGTCGGGCCCATAGAAATTAATGGGAGCGGGGGCCGCACATGTGCATTACACGCTCCCATTAACTTCTATGGGGAGCCCTGCAAGGTGGTGGCTGGAGGACACCGGTCCGGCCACCACCTTGCAGGGCTCCATTCTCAATATAGGTGTGGATGAATGTGTATGTCAATAAATGGTTGCATTGAATATATATATATATATATATATATATATGATTTGTGTTAGGATTAGGGATGAGCGAACTTCAAGTTTTGAAGTTCGGGTATATGCTGAATTGCGTTATGGATTCCGTTACCACAGACTATAATGCAATTCCATAACGGAATGCCTCTAGAGGCATTCCGTTATAATATAAATCTATGGCCAGCATAACGGATTTTTGGATTTCATGAGGCAAATGCAGATTGTGTATAGTAAGGTGCCGCGGCCTACACAACAGCTACATCAACCTTCATTGTTCCCAAGCCAGATGAGACTCCAGCTAGAGGCCAGAAGAGTTAATGCTGTGTGATCCTATGAAATGAGCCATGTCCATAATGGGAAATCACGCTCCCACACAAAGCATGTTTTCTGCACTGGAAACGCTTGTCTCGACAAGGCCTACGACTATAAGAGACTGTAACGGCCAAGCTAGTTGCTTCTGAAACTTCAGCAACAAACTTGTTGCAGTAAGCGAGTCCAGTAAAGACCATTGATGCTGAAATGATGAAGCGAGCACTCAGCAATAGACCCACAACCAGAGACTGACCATATCATGAATGACTATGATGTAGTTAGAGGAGCCGTGGTCAACCTCGGAAATGCGTCTGACAACAGACCGTGTTTCCTAGGCCAATCACAGTTATGTGTATGAGCGCTAAGACTCGCTGGGCAATTGTACAGACAGAACACAACATGCTAGGAGGTGATGAGAACAGATTTGTATTGTTTGCATGTCTTTTTACACGTGTGTCATTCCCACCTCCTGTGTCCGGTTCCTCCTCCTCCTCCATGGCTTCCTGTTCTTGGTAACATCCGGCTCCTGAGTGCAGAAGAAATGTTACATGGAACAGCAGTAAAGTAATGGCGGAGACTTACAACTGTAGCCTAGTGTTAGTGGATGCTGCAAGGTCAGATGAACACATGCATAAGTTGTCAGCAACACTCAAGGAGAGAGTGCTTAAAGGGAACCAACATCAGGTTTGGTGTTGAGCAAACTTTTGTTTTCAATTCAGCATACAGGTTCGGGTTCTCTAATAATCCCATTATGGATTCCGCTATCATGGACCATAACGGAGTTCTATGACGGCATGCACCATGGAAGCCTAGAGGAAGCACTCAGTCATAATAGAAGTCTACAGCCAGCATAGACTTCTATTATGACGGAATGACTCTTATAGGCTTCCGTGATGCATGCTGTCATAGAACTCAGTCATGGTCAATGGTAGCAGAATCCATAACATGATTCTTAGATAAACCGAACCTGTATGCTGAACTTGAAAACACAAGTTTGATCAACACTAGTCAGGTTTCTAACTGACTGTGTGAATAAGGCAAAATGAATGACATTAAACATAACTCATGTACACCTTGCTTTTTCTTTCCAAGAAAAAGCAAGGTGTACATGAGTTATGTAACATGTGCCGTGAGGATTCAGAAATCCGCAGTATGTCAATTGTTTGTGCAGATGCCGGGAGAGATGACAGGTCATCTTTAAATCATAGCAAAGGCAGATAGTGGCTCACCAACTAATAACAAATGGAATAGAGGTGCTCCGAATCACCGACTTACCCTTAGCCGTGTATAAAGGAAAATGTGATATAAGAGGATGTGAAGGGCACACTACACCTGGATACTGTATGAGGTTATTAAAAATAGATATTTAATAATTTAATATAGTATTATTTAATATTAGAAATGATAATATCAACCCTATAATACAATACATCACCAGCGCTGGTTTAAAATAAACAAAAACAATTCATAAAAAAAGGAAATAGTAAAACTGTGCAAATATGCAATCTCATAAATAGGACAAGGAGGAGTAGATGGCCTTATAATTATCAAGGGCTATATATATGGTAATGTTATATATATGGTACCATAAGATAAAGTTATCCTTAAGGTAACCAAAATATTGCAGTTTTCCAGTTTTTTCACCATATAACCTTAATAGTTGTACAATGTAACCTTATATTTGTACACTGTATCCTTTTGCACAGTGTATCCTTTTGTACGCTTTCAAAACATCACAGAGAGCGCTTCTGAATCTCCAACTCACACCTGAGTGGAGCGCGGCAGGACTAATCACGAAGCGGGAACCCACGTGGGACGCCGCTCGTTCTAACCTCGCAGCAGACAGCCGCAAGGCAAAGAAAGCGCGCGCTGTCAGTATCACCGTACGGCCGGCAGGAACATCTTCCTAACCTCTACAGGAGGGGTAATGTATACAAGTCAATACTGAATGCTTACCTGCAAAGACTATTTTGTGCAAAAGGATACAGTGTACAAATATATGGTGAACAAACTGGTAAACTGCATTATAGATTAAGAATTGCGGAATAAACTTCAGAAATACCACAAGGACAATATTTTGGTTACCTTAAGGATAACTTTATCATATAGATATATATATATATACACACACACATATACACACACACATAGCCTTGCGAAAGTATTCGGCCCCCCTGGAACTTTTCAACCTTTTGCCACATTTCAGGCGTCAAACAAAAAGATATAACATTTTACATTTTTGGTGAAGAATCAACAACAAGTGGGTCACAATTGTGAAGTGGAACGAAATTTATTGGATCATTTAAACTTTTTTTGTAATAATAAAACTGAAAAGTGGGGCATGCAAAATTATTCGGCCCCCTTGCATTAATACTTTGTTGCGCCACCTTTTGCTGCAATTACAGCTGCAAGTCGCTTGGGGTATGTCTCTATCAGTTTTGCACATCTAGAGAATGAAATTCTTGCCCATTCTTCCTTGCAAAACAGCTCAAGCTCTTTGAGGTTGGATGGAGAGCGTTTGTGAACAGCAGTTTTCAGCTCTTTCCACATATTCTCAATTGGATTCAGGTCTGGACTTTGACTTGGCCATTCTAAGACCTGGATACATTTATTTTTGAACCATTCCATTGTAGATTTTGCTTTATGTTTGGACTCATTGTCTTGTTGGAAGATAAATCTCCGTCCTAGTCTCAGGTCTTTTGCAGACTCCAACAGGTTTTCACCCAGAATGGTCCTGTATTTGGCTCCATCCATCTTCACATCAATTTTAACCATCTTCCCTGTCCCTGCTGATGAAAAGCAGGCCCAAACCATGATGCTGCCACCACCATGTCTGACAGTGGGGATGGTGTGTTCAGGGTGATGAGCTGTGTTGCTTTTACGCCAAACATATCGTTTGCATTGTTTCCAAAAAGTTCGATTTTGGTTTCATCTGACCAGAGCACCTTCTTCCACATGTTTGGTGTGTCTCCCAGGTGGCTTGTGGCAAACTGTAAACGAGACTTTTTATGGATATCTTTGAGAAATGGCTTTCTTCTTGCCACTCTTTCATAAAGGCCAGATTTGTGAAGTGTTGGACTGATTGTTGTCCTATGGACAGACTCTCCCACCTCAGCTGTAGATCTCTGCAGTTCATCCAGAGTGATCATGGGCCTCTTGGCTGCATCTCTGATCAGTCTTCTCCTTGTTTGAGATGAAAGTTTAGAGGACGGCCGGGTCTTGGTAGATTGCAGTGGTCTGATACTCCTTCCATTTCAATATGATCGCTTGCACAGTGCTCCTTGGGATGTTTAAAGCTTGGGAAATCTTTTGGTATCCAAATCCGGCTTTAAACTTCTCCACAACAGTATCACGGACCTGCCTGGTGTGTTCCTTGGTCTTCATGATGCAGAACCCTGAGACTATCACAGAGCAGGTGCATTTATACGGAGACTTGATTACACACAGGTGGATTCTATTGATCTTCATCAGTCATTTAGGACAACATTGGATCATTCAGAGATCCTCAATCAACTTCTGGAGTGAGTTTTCTGAACTGAGAGTAAATGGGCCGAATAATTTTGCACGCCCCACTTTTCAGTTTTATTATTACAAAAAAATGTTTAAAATGATCCAATAAATTTCGTTCCACTTCACAATTGTGACCCACTTGTTGATTCTTCACCAAAGAATTTAAAATGTTATATCTTTTTGTTTGAAGCCTGAAATGTGGCAAAAGGTTGAAAAGGCTGAATACTTTCGCAAGGCACTGTATATACACTTCTGCTACTTACAGACCTCAGATCAGCTGGGCTTCCTTCGGGCTTCAGTCCGGCGCTACACAGAGGAATCCCCTTACCAGATCCGCGAGGAGGATGGAAGGGGGGGGGCATCAAACCGGAGGAACCCCCTGAGTTTCCGGCGCTACATGGAATCCTCCTGCTGCGCCTACAGGAATAAAAGAACAGACATCTGGCCGCGATGGCTCCTGCCTGAACACCTCCAGGTACCCTAGATGGGGGTTGGGGCTGCCGTCTGTCTCATGCAGGAGGGCAGATTTTTTCCATATCACCTTCCACCCAGTACTACCCCGAGTGGTCCCATGGCAAGAGACGGCCTCTCCTGACTGGAGGGACAGGAAGACACTGAAGGTAAACTGGAGAAGGGCCTACTTTTAAACTTCCTGTCCCTACCTTGTTGGAGGAGGGTCATCTCTCATGGTATGCCGTCGTGGGGGATGAAATGGAAAATAATACACACTCCAGCGACCTCTAACAGATGAAACACTGATAACCCGCTGCTGCCAATGGCCACACAGTTTTGCAGAAAAAGCAGAGTATTCATCAAAATTTGCAAGAAAAGGAGCAGTATAATACATGAGACACTGCAATTCTGGATAAATCACAGACAGGCATACAGCTTTGTTCTTTTTATTAGATTTTTGAAAAATCCACGTACAAGTTCAATAACGTATCCGTAAAAGTAATCAAATCCACTACTTCGAGAAGTGTTAGTGTTGCATTTCCATTAAGCAGGCCTTGGAGGCGTTTGATCAAGTTTACTTATGGCACAGATAATCTTTGTTACAGGTCGCTTTCAGAATTTATCTAAACTAAATCTACAGTTAAGACAAAGTCATTATAGAGAATAAAAGGTGGCAAAGCCTGGCACTAAAGACCGGTTCATAAATAAGACTACGTATGGCACTTCTATAAGGCACTAGAGGGCTGTGCATAGCTGAAAGATCCGTGTTAGTATCTAAAAAAATTAGAAATTGGGGGGGGGGGCGCATTTATTCTACAGCTATAAAATAGTATTTGGTCATCTCTTCCTGAATATTGTGTACCTGGGAGCTAACATTCATCTCAACTGAAATGGAGCACCAATGTCTAGCCTCAGGGTATATATACACATGGCTGCAGGTCTGGTATTGAATTCCCTGTATTTTTGGCCAGAAACCAAGGATAGCACTCAGTGGGATGAGAAAAAAAATTAAGGCACCATTCAGATATTTGTGTGGCATTAGTTTAGATTACAAAACAGTGCTGCCGGATATGAATAAATGTTAATGTATTCTTTATTATTTTGCACCCACCCCATATATAGCTTTCTCAGAAGGTAACCGGAGATGACGGTATCTATATAACCAAGGTATATTGCGGTCTGCAATACAGGCACAAGGCACACACTCATGTGAATGAGCCCTAAGACTACAAGGCCATAAGTCAGATGTAATCTTTGGCCTGGTCTGGACTTTCATTGATCTGGCATTCGGCTTTAAAGGGATAATGAAGTTATATAAGTTACCTCCTATCCTATGGATAAGGGTTAACTATTAGATCAGTCAGAGTCCTACCATTGAGACCCCCAACGGTCACAGGAACAGGGGATGGGTATCTCATGGAGTCCCCGAAATGAATGGAGCAGCCGGTCAGTCATGCACAAAGCCACTCTATTCATGTCTATGGGAGTTCCAGAGATAGCTAAGCGCTGCACTGGACTATCTCCAGAATTACCATAGAAATAAATGGAGTGGCCACATGCATACCCAACCGGCCACTCAGTTCATTTCGAGGGGCTCCTTGGTGTATGGGGCCCTCATTGTTGTGATCAGTGGGGGTCCCAGCAGTAGGACCCCCACTGATCTAATAGTTATCCCCTATCCACTATATAACCAGAAGCCCTATTTAACTGCAGCACATGACAATGGCCAAAAAAAACTTCAAAGAAGCAGATGAACAGATATCTGACATTCAGCATCAGTCAAGCGAGTTCCTGATGTGAAAAGGTGCCGATCTCTAGTGTGTGGTCATCAATGAGAATGGAGTGTCAAGTTCTACTTCCGACATTAACTGGACAATCTCTTTCTTGGCTTGGCTACCTGGCAATAAGCTGACCAAAAGGATGTCCCATATCTAGGGCCATCTAGCAATCAGCCGTGATCTATGGGAAAGCTCAGCATCAAGCATTCAGTTCCCTTGCAGCACCCCTACAGGAAAAATGATGCATTACACAATTCCCACTACAATGCAATCACATATGTTGTGTCCTCCAATGTGAGAGGTGCTCTTTATAGCAGGATCCACCCCTCACCTGTACATGAGGGCTCTGAACAGAAAACCCCACCATTTAAACAGAGGTCCCTCTAAGATAGGGAAACAAAATCACATAACCCCTTTGACTAACGATTTAATTTGGAGGACCTAACTAGGAGTTAGTTATGTGGTTCTATAGAAGAAGAACATAGTATGAGGATGAGAGGCGATATAGTCTGAAATGCAAGATTCTGAAATTAAAAAATTGCAAAGGAGTAGTATACAGAATGTGCAAAAGAAGTTATATACAAAATAACCATGCAGTGAATGGAGTGTTAAGTATAACAAAAAACACAAAAGGAAATCTTAGTGCACATAGATATGAAGCACAATGACAGCTGAAATTCATTGAGGCACATGCTATACATCAGTAATGTTCATGGCAACCCCAAACCCACAGCTCAGAACAAATAAGGGGCTTCTGCTGCAGTCAACCGGAAAAGGAACTTGTTCCACAAATACATTTAAAAAATGCTGAAGCAGAAGATGGATGATCTGACATGAAGGTTCTTTCACATTTGGTCTTAGCCTTATGGTCACTGGGAGGGGACGGATGATGTGGGTTTTCACACAATACAGAAACTGTGGCTTTAGGAAGTGAAATCCTTACAGGCGAAGATCAGAACTTAATTGTCAAACTTTGAATAGGGATTGTCTTCTTTAAACAAACCTGCAAGTTAAAGAAGGGGGGGATGGTTAAATATTGTCTCCTTTCTACCATAATCATGCAACGAGAGAATTACATATCAGGAAATAGTCTTGATCGTGCCACATTTTTTAAATTAATAAAACAAATGCTAAGAGAAGAGATCTGAAATACACATTATATAGAACATCCGATGAACAAGAGGAAAACTGAATATCGTAGACTTTGCTCCATACACTGGAGAAATACAAGACATGCGTTTACAACCCTTTTTAAATAAGAAGCTGGAACACTGATCAGGTTATCAGTTTGTCCAAGTATACATTTCCCTGCAGATATCGCTTTAGGAGAAATGAAGGATTACATGGTAGCGATTCTAGAAATGGTGACTATGTACTGCATGGATGGGCCATGTCTGCATCTTGTTCTTGACCAGTTTGTCATCCTGAGACAACCCATTCAACATCACTTGGTAAGGGATGAGAATTCACTGACATTTTGAAATACTGCTTACTAGCAGCCAATGAATTACATATTAAAAAGCTTAAAGGGGTTATCTTAAAGGGTCAGCCACATCTGGAGGTCTGATTTAGTCTCGGATAACCCCTTTAAACTGCAAGCAGTCCATGACAGTCACCCCTGGGTGGCACAATGTATTTTGTATTAACAGCAATTAGAGGGTGAAGAGAGGAAAAATAAAGATTTACTTACCATACTTCTTTCTTATTTCATCATGTCGCGACTTCATCTGAACCCTCCTGAAAACACACACACAAAAAATACATGATATAGTATGAGACCACAAACTGACTGGACTCTATTAGTACCTTGTGCTAGTGGTAGAATGAACCCCATCCAATTCAAATCAGTCTATGGTTCCTTGCCGAAATTCTTTCCCTCCTGTCCTATTACTTCCAGCTACAAATATCAGGCTCCAACAGGGCTTTATCCAGAAGGGAAAAAAAGGCTACATACTTGCCTGCAGAATATGTACCTATTGAAACCACTTCAGAGTGTACTGCAGTATTGCAAACCTTCATTATATGACGGTTCAGAAAGACGTCCCCTTCACTGTGCACAATAAATTCAGTATTGCAGGAGCTCTACATGCTGCCTGAGTTCACTGGGATCATGGGTGGGGGTCCGAACACTGGGTACACTCTCTGGATAAAGCAGTAGTGCACATGTCAGTGTACCGTTCCCTTCACTATGTTAGTACCATCATAGAAATGCACACCACCCCTCCATTCAAAGATGAGACTCGGAGACCCCTTGTTCTCTGAATTGCGGGCGTCCAGAACAACCCCTTTAAATGGGGTTACTACCGTCTCTCAAAATTCTAATGTAAAATGAGTCAGACAATTCTTGTTTATTGCCAACTTTTATTGTTTTACAATCGTTTCATTTGTACATGTAGTTATCATTCACTTTTTTCACCGTATGTGATTATACCAGTTGGAGAAATGTATTCATATTATACATATGCTTTGCGATTGTAATCACGATTTCTCCTGTTTTGCAATAATAAATATATTTTGGAATTAAATAGGGTTACTAAGGACAGCCACTGTAAGATGTACGGCACTGTGCTTGGTAAGCTGGAGCATCGCAGCCTCTTCAAACAGCTATCAGCAGGAGTGGTGGGCGTCAGACCCCACTGATCAGATATTGATAGCCTATCCTGAGGATAAACCATCAATATGAAAACGTTGGGCAGGTAATGATCCCTGTACCGAAAAAAATGACCCGATTTAAATGTTCACTTGCACAGTCAACCCCTGATGACATTAGGGAATTTTTAGCTGAAAAATCACATCAAGTATGGTTTCTGAAGACAGCTGACCCATGTAAACTAGAATGACCAATTTCTGAACATGTAAAAGCTGAACGTGGGAGGAACCCAGCAGTGAGCGGATCACCACAGAGATAACCCACATTCAGAAAAGAAATATTTCCAAAAGTGTGCCAGGTTCTTCCCCTATTAGTTTTACTTGTCTTACCTTTCTTCCTGACGGACTCGTCTCTCCTCCTGCTCTCTCATGGATTTTTTCAGTTTCCATACTGGAGCTAGTGGGGAAAGAAAAACGTAAGTATGAAATTAGACAGACACATACTATGTTCCCATGGGCCTGTTTACTCCTATTACATAGTAATGGACAGTCAAAATAATAAGGGAGGATTCATCCTCTAGTCAAGGCCAAATAAATTAAAAACCCTTCCTTGTGCCTTGACAGTCTCTAGAGATCACACTACTTGTCACGTGTAACTCTGCAGCCAATCACATGATATAGAGCAAGCGTGCACAACCTGCGGCCCGGGGGCCACATGCGGCCCTTGATGCTATTCTGTGCGCCTCCAACAATCTGGGTGACAGACATGTATGTCTACGTCTTGTGGCTGCTTATATATATTTTTCATGTAGTCTCCCATTAGATGGGAGTCCTAGAGGTGTAACCAGGCATATTATACACTGTATATGCTATACACCATAAGTTACAGTATTTCAGTTGTTAATACCCGTTCAAATGTTATTTTTGGCCTTTGTCGTTGGTTCAGTCTGACAATGTGGCCCCCAATCAGAAAACGTTGTGCACCCCTGATATACAGGGTTACTCATCAAGTCATGCTTTGCTAATAAATACTAAATAAGTAGTAACAGAGTCATTTCTCTCCAGCCGCCTACTATGGGACCCAAGGACCCCACTAAAAAGCTTGTGAGAATTTGCGAGAAAAAAAAAGTCACCTGGAAAGAGTCACAATATAACCATCTGGACACCCAGAAGGTCCCTGATGATACTTACCTTCTGCTTTTCTTCTTCCTACAACAGCAGCAGCAGCAGATGATCACGGACAAAATGAGGACTCCTCCGACCACAGAAACAGTGATAATCACAGCCTCAAAATTAACTAAAAAAAAAAAAGTTTTTTTTTTTATTAGTAGAAAAAAAAAGTTCCTAAATAACATGTATTCTAGGAGAAAACAACATTCATAATGCAAATCGGCCCTCTTAATATAAAACTCATCAGTGTAAAATGGGCCACTTTTACTAAGACCTGTAGGTAAATTTGGCTCATCTGATGGCGGTTCAGGCACCAGAAATTAAAATCTACTCCAGTTAAGAGCTGGTGAAGTATAAATTATAATTTATGCCAGGTCCTGGGGGTACATTATAGGAAACATGATGGACAGCGGAAGGCCATGCCCTTTCAGATGAACACCACCCACATTTCTGAAAGAGCCAAGATCAGTGAGGAAAAAAAAAAAAAAAAAAAAAGGTTTCAAAACTATGGTGCAACTATGGCATGCCCTATAATATCCAATATATTTACATCATTTAAATGTGTCCCACAGCCTCTCTAGTGCCATCTATATGAGGTAGCTTCCCTGTGAGTCTGTAACTACCTCCAGCAGGTGGCACTAGAGAGATCGTTTTCTCTCTTTTGGACAGTTAAAGGGGTTTTCCGAGATTTTCATACTGATAACCTGTCCTCTGGATAGGTCATCAGTATTTGATCGGTGGGGGTCCGACCCCCACTGATCAGCTGTTTGGTTTGAGAAGGCAGTGGCGCTCTCAGTAGCGCTGCAGCCTCCTCTCTGCTTTTACTAGGCTGAGTGATGACACATTGATGTGTCACGTGGCCTAGGAGCAGCTCAGCCCTATTCAAGTGAATGGGGCTGAGCTGTAATGCCAAGCACAGCCGCTATACAGTGTAGGGAGATGTGCTCGGGCGATCACCGCTGCCTTCTCAAACAGCTGATCGGCGGGAAGTCTCGGATGTCGGACACCCACTGACCAGATACTAATGACCCTATCCTGAGGATGGGTCATCAGTGAAAAAAAAAAATCTCGGAAAACCCTTTTAATTTGCATACCTTTACTGTAGTACCTATAAGGCTCCATACGTCAGCTGGCAGTCTCCACAAGGAGAAACAGTACCACCCCCAAAAGCTTATGGTGACGTGTAGTACTGTCCCTATGAACCCTTTTCCCTAAAGACTACCATAAATACCCCTAACACGGCAGCTATACTTAGTGCTAAGATATATAAGTAGATATGATAAGGTAAGGGGGTTGGGAGGGGGGAAGAAATCACCATAATTTCATGGCTGCTTTCCAAATTCAGATAAATCAACAATAGAGATGAAACTTAAATTGAGGCCAGGGCTGCAAATCCAGGCAGTGTGCTTCTTCTAACAAGTCACATGGGAGCACATGAACATTCCTGAGCGCTCAGTACCAGATTTGTGCTGCCAGGGGCTAGAGGATCCAGATACCAACCAAGGATATTACGATCTCCTGACATGTCTGCTTTAACAGATAAATCGTATTCCACATGACAAATCTAGGAGCGTCTATTCTTATCACTCTCTCTTGTGGCATGCTTTTATTATTCCTGACAGAACTTTGGGGGGAATTTATCATTAGGAGAATATTTGAAGTCAGTTTTGCTTGCATCTATGTTGGAGTACTTTGTGCCACATTTATCAAATGTCACAGGTTGTTTGATAAATGTGGCTTGTCCTTAAACCTAACACTTCTGTCTAGAGAAGCTACTCCACTTTTCCTACTCCACCCTCCTCCTGGAGTGAGATTGCGACTATTTTGCGACTTTTTAAAAAAGTTGCAATGATAAATCTGGAGTGAAACTCATTAACATAGCTAACCACACCCAATTTTCCACCCATATTACAAAACTGGAGTGAGTGGTGTACACATGCAAAAAGTCGCAAAATGTTGCGCAAAAAAGTCGCTAAATTTTGCGCAATCGCATAAATTTTTCGCACAGGAGTGCAAAAAAGTAGCAAAAGCCCTCTTTTGCGACTTTTTGATGCCAGAATTCTGGAGCGATGGTATGATAAATCAGGGCCTTTATGTCTAAAGGTACAACTGAGTGTTACTAGGTGGGGGTGTCCCTGCACAATCCGCCATTGTCCCATCAGTGCCAGAATGTGCAGGGACACCCCCCCTCCCAACTGGTAAACCCAATTAGACCTTTATTAATAATCGTCTAGTCGGAATATTATAGAAATGGCATAACATCGTCATAAGAATAGATGCTCCAGAATGGTTATCACAGGAGAATGCAAGTATTTAGTAAAACTGAGGTGACAGGTCGTCTTTAAATGTCTATTCCTTACAAGTCATGAATGGAAAAAAACTGGGAGCTCATGCCTCAATGGAGCATGTGAAGAAAAAGTAAAGATTGCAGTAGAAGGGGTGAGAAGAAG
This sequence comes from Rhinella marina, assembly GCA_900303285.1. Lineage (NCBI taxonomy): Eukaryota > Metazoa > Chordata > Amphibia > Anura > Bufonidae > Rhinella > Rhinella marina. The sequence goes on along the minus strand of ONZH01004525.1, from coordinate 54,527 downwards.
CTCATGTAGAAAAAACTTCTGCTACTTTTCTTGAAGTTTAAAAAAATAAAATAAAGTCCTCATTAACAACAGTTCACAATCACAATGCAGGTCACCATACGATGCATTAGGCAGGCAGACACTGTTTTAGTATGTAACCTAGAAAGCAATGAGAGTTGGAGTGTAGTCACATGAAGGCAGAGACAATCCAAATATTTACTCACCCCAGCATATCCCCCAGCGGGCGTCCCTCAGTTTACACAGGGATGACGGAGGCAGGATGTTCCTCACCGGATAATCCAGACACTTGCTGTTCGTATTGCACCACAAACACTAGGAGGAAAATAAAACGTGAACAAGTCAGCAGCAGAAAAACCAACCCAAGATCGAAGATCAGCACGTTGAGACAGTAACATGGCCGTGTGCATGATGCCTAAGACTGGCCTGCCATAGTCTACACCGGTGGTCTCCAACCTGTTGTTCTCTAGTTCTTGCAAACCTCCAACTCCAACCATGATGGGAGAGCTACAGGTTGGAGACCCCTGGTCTGTAATATGGTCTACTCCGTCAGAGCAGCTATACTGCAGTCCATAGATCGGATTATATTTTCTCCACTGCAGGTGTGCAGTTGTGTGCAACGTTGGACGCTGTTCACACTGCGCTAAAGGAATGCTGCAGTTTTTCCTTTTATTTGTTAGGCACTCCTATACAAGTAAGCGGTTAGACTTGAGCATGCACGGCCAGGGATGGTCAGGTTATGGAACCTACAGGGCAACTGCCCGAGGGCCGCCCAAGCCTTCCTCATGCCTGCCGATCTGATGTTCTCAGCATTAATTAACGCTAGAAACATCAGGTACTTATGCACCTGGTTGGCGGCCATAGGTCCCCTTTTGTATTGCCATCTTCAGGAAAGTGATAGAGCGGAATACTGCAGAGGGGGGCGGCAGTATTTTGTACTGTACTTGGTGTCCACCACATGTAACTGCCTACATCAGAGCCTTCCTACAGTATGCTATCCTATGCCCTGGACGGAAGCCATCAGTTTTAATGACCTGTAGAATCAGTTCACCAGATCCGCTCACCAACGATTACAGGCCGCCACATAAAGGTCACTACAAGAACAATGGAGCGGAGAATGAGGCGTTGCACTACGCGGATGATATTAGCTCAGGAAATGCATATTTATGGAGAAGGACATTGCCGTCATTACCATATAATGATTGTGTGCAGGTTCTCTCCTATACAGAACTGTCATATGCAAAAAAAAAAAAAAAAAAACATTATATGAACCTCGCCAAGGGTCACCAACCAGAACTGGTTATTTTCTAATTATGAGGAGACGTAGGCAGCCAAAGAAGCAAAAGCAGCAACAATAGTAAAATTAGCATTTCTATAGCAAAAAAAACAAACAAAACACAATAGAGGGGATCTGTCATGTGACCCCTCTCGACCGGCCACCAGGAAAGCTCAAATGAGAATATAATTCTGCTATCTGGTATTGCAAATTGTCCCAATTCAAGCGGAAGGAGAAAAGCTGCAACACCAGGCTGAGCCGTGTACATGAGAGGTGCGGCTTCTGAGGACAAACAGGCCTTATTTCTGGACTACAACCTTTTCATGGCTTATTCAGACAAAAACATGTCCCATCTGTTAAAAACAGACAATTCTCCAGATACGGCATGCGGATCCAATGGTTTGAATGAGCGAGTCTTGCATGAGAATCGGATCAAAACAAGCGCATGCTGCGATCTCAGCAGCACCGATGGGGTGTACGGAAAATCGGACATGTGAATTGGCCAATTGGGTATAATGGGTGAGTGTTCAGTCCGTCCCACACGCAGACATGAATGTCGCTCATCATTGCACTGCTTGGATGACTACATCTGCCACATTACCTGAGTCAAATTTTGAACGTTAGGGTACATACAAGCCGATTAACACGGAAAACAGACATCGGGCTAAATGTCTTCAAACAATGACAAGGTCTTGTCTGCATACAGATTACACATTTACATTTGACATAGCCTACACCTTATGTGAGATCCAGGGTTGTTTATATTGATGACCTGTCGTCAGGATAGGTCATCAATATCTGATCGGCGGGGGTCCGACACCCAGGACCCCAGCCGATCACCTATTTGAAGATGAGGTAGTGTTCCACATGAGCGCTGCTTCCTCTTCATTACACTGCCCGTCGTCTCAGAAGCGACTGTAATTACAAGTACTCTCTCTGGTCACTTGACCGCCGCTGCAAGGGAGACAACGCACAGTGTAATGAAGAGCAGTGCTGCCTCCTCTTCAAACAGCTGATCGGCGGGGATTTCATGCGTCGGACCCCCACAGATTAGATATTGATGACCTATCCTGACAATAGGTCATCAATATAAACAGGCTTCACCATCTCTTTAAAGAAAACTCCCACAAAAATTCTTATTCTCTGACCTGTTAGAAAGGTGCATGATATAATCTGTAGTGATTGTCATCTTCTTATCAGTGACTGTTTCTGTGAGTAAAAAACCTCTCTTCTTATTGTAGCTGGGTCATGTGACCAACTCCCTGACCTCCAACTGACCCAGGACAGAAAGCCAGTAACTGCTCTATTCATTCCTACGGGAGCCTCACTTTCAGTCTCATAGGAATACCTAGAGAATTAGACTTCCTGTCCTCACATAAGTCTATGTGTGAGTTGGTGGGTCTAATTGTTGGTCACATTACACAGATAAGAAACTTCAGGATGATACAAGTCAAAAATTCAGACACTGGTAAGAAAATGACATTCACTACAGATTATATCATGTCTAGCAGGACATGGAATAAAATTTTTGTCGGGAGTTCTTCTTTAAGATGGCCAGATACAAGAAAAGTCAGCCAACAGTGTTATGTGTATGGGGGCCTCCCACAGGGACCCAGGGTACCAATGAGAGTGGGATGACCCTTGTGGCAGTGCAGTGCCCGGGGGAGGATGCATATTTGTAATGCAGTCTTATCACCTGTCAGCCATTTCATGTATACGGCCAGAGACAGACACATGACAGCCATTAGCTGCAGTGGTCACGTGTAGAAGACTGGCGGCACGCCAAAGCATCGGGTAAGTAATTGTTCTTTTATTATTGTGTTGATCCTGTACAATCCCTTTAAAGAATGCAGAATGTCACCGCTCAGCATTCAGTTATTATCTAGGAGTAAATCTGGCCTCTATGAGGACTAAAGGTGCACCTATGAGACGTTACCCTCTCTCTCAACCTCTGGAATGCAAATGTCCTGCTAAAAGCGGTTTGTATTCCTGTAATTGAATGCCCACAATGTATTAACAACAGGGCTGGGCACCGCACATGCTAATGGAGACCTCAATGGCAACCACTTCATATGCAAAGACTCCACTCTTCTCTTCTACTCGCATAGCACGTACACACCCTGATACTAGAAGACTAAGTGAAGACGCTCTGCTTTGCATAATTGGTTTGAAAACCTGGTGCTAATAGACTCTGGACTTCCAATTACCATCGTCATCATCTCTTGGCTGCTGAGGCAAAGCTCTAGACCAGGGATCAGCAACCTACTCCAGCTGCTGTGAAACTACAACTCCCAGCATGCAAACAAGCCTCGGCTATTCTTTTAACTCCCACAGAAGAGAGTGGAGCATGCTGGGAGTTGTAGTTTCAGAACACCTGGATTGCTGGAGGTTGCTGATCCCTGCTCTAGACTATCATGAAAACTATTCCCTTAAAAACTCTGCTTTTAAAAGGGTTTTCTCACTGCAGCAAACGGCATTTATCATGTAGAGAAAGTTAATACAAGGCACTTACTAATGTATTGTTATTGTCCATATTGCCTCCTTTGCTGGCTGGATTCATTTTTCCATCACATTATACACTGCTCGTTTCCATGGTTACGACCACCCTGCACTCCAGCCACAGTGGTTGTGCTTGCACACTATAGAAAAAAGTGCCGGCCTCTCTGGTGGATGGGATGTGGTAGCGTGCATAGACACGCATGCGCAGCAGCTCCCATCCCGGCTACGTCATAACCACATGGTGGCCCTAACCCCTGAAAACGAGCAGTGTATAATAAAATGAATCCAGCCAGCAAAGGAGGCAATATGGACAATCACAATACATTAGTTAGGCCTTGTTCACATCTCGGTCAATGAGATCTGACAGGCTGGTCCGGCACAAATGTGGACAAAACAACATTGCATGCAGTGGTTTTTGTCCGTCTGACACCCAGCATTTATACTGGAAAGTGGCAGAATTTATACTGGAAAGTGGCACTGCTGGACCGCATTACAGTCAAAGGCGATGCAGCAGTGACCTAGAGAATCCGGCAATGCCTGATCTGCTTGACGGAGAGGTCAACGAAGCCGTAGTGCCTTGTGTTAACTTTATCTACGTGATAAATGCCGTTTGCTTAAAGGGGTTGTCTCATCTTGACTAATGGGGGCATATCGCTAGGATATGCCCCCATTGTCTTATAGGTGCGGGTCCCACCGTTGGGACCCGCACCTATATCGAGAACGGGGCCCCGCAAGGTGGTGGCTGGAGGACTCCGGTCCGGCCACCACCAAGCCGGCTCCCCATAGAAATGAATGGGAGCGCACCGCGCTTGCGCGGCCACCGCTCCTATTCATTTCTATGGAGCCGACGGAAATAGCCGAGCCAGCGCTCGGCTATCTTCGCCGGCCACATTGAAAATGAATGGAGGCGGCTGCGCATGCGCAGTGCGCCCCCGTTCGCTTTCGGGGCCCCGTTCTCGATATAGGTGCGGGTCCCAGCGGTGGGACCCGCACCTATAAGACAATGGGGGCATATCCTAGCGATATGCCCCCATTAGCCAAGATGAGACAACCCCTTTAAGGGAGACAACCCCTTTAAGGCTAGCTCACACAATGGCTATTGCAAGATCTGCAGCGTATTCCACAGTAGAAACCCCTCTGATTACTGCCATGGTTTAGCAATTTGGATGAGGAGGACCCGCTAACAGTTTAGCCCCATTAAATGGAGTTAAACCACGACACAGCAGCAAGGAAGGATACAGCATGTCCTTTCTAGGAATGGTCACAGAAGAACAAAAACCGCCACATGAACAGCAGCGCAACTTCCCACTGAAAACAACCGAAGGGGGCAGCAGAATCTGCACCAAATCCTTGAGCATAAACTAACCTTTAGAAGCTTTTATAATACTAAATGTGGATGACTAAACACTACAACTACAGAACATAATAAATGATGCAGTATTTAACTGGCTGAATACCTCCTTGCATTACCTCATCCCATAAAAACTGTCACAGATGAGCAGCAACAGTTCCGCTCCACAAGTCAATATGCCGGCAGGGGTTTTCCCAAGACTTAATATTGATAGCTAAACCTTAAAGAGGACTCGCTGCGGCTCCGCATAAAAAGATAGAACATGTCCTATACTTGTCTGTACGCACGGACAAGTATAGGAATTTTCAATGGGGCCGCACGGCGTGTGTTCTGAGCGCTGCGGAACACACGCCGGGCAGCCCCCGTATATTTGCGGGTCCGCAATAATGCGGACCCGCAAATATACGGTCGTCTGAATGAGGCCTTATTCTGCTGGAAAACAAAACAGCTCGTAAGTGCCCAGCCCTGCTGCTGCAAGTGCTCAAAGCAAACCAGACTGAAGAGGGGAGGGCTGCTTTAGCTGCTCATATCTTGGGATTCGTAGCAGATGGAAATACGGTTCTGAACTTCTTTGAAAGCTGGCATTCCGAGCTTTCAAATGATACCACAATCACATTATAGCCAGTATATCAGAAGATATAGCTGTTAGAAATAGAGCCGGGAGAGAAAGCTGTTTTTACTTTCACTTTCAGCTGGGCACTTGAGAGCTGTTTTCCTGCAGAATAAAAGTGCTTTTCCTGGACATGGAATACAGACACACAGTGCACACAGGTATGTCTGGGATGTGTCTGCAATCTCCTGTGGGGCACTGCTGTTAGTTATATGGGTGAAAATGAGGTGAAAGACTCCCTTTAAAGGCCATCACTTTTCTAAGACTGGAGAACCCATTTAACAACCCAAGACACAACATACTGGTATGTACCTGACGGCAGCACTTACCGACACATTCTTCAAACAGGCCTCACAGGTTGTGTTTGACATCAGGGAGCACTCTGTAAAACAATGTAATAAGCAGCAATTACTTCACGGCATACACCTCTATTAACAGATCATCATGTTTCATATAGTTACTACTACGGATGAGCGAATTGACTTTGGATGCTTCATCCGAAGTCAATCTGCATAAAATTTTGTTAGAATACCATACAGTATTAGAATGTATTGGCTGCTATGAGCCAAAGTTATTACTTTGCAAAGTTTCATGATACTTCAGGTAATAACTTTAGAAATTAATTTCCACTGTTAAAAACCTTTTGCCGAATTTGGTTTCGGTTCCAAGTGGTACCTTGGAACCAAACCAGAGTTCAGTAAAAGGTTTTTTTACAGTAGAAATTCATTTCTGAAGTATTCTAACGAAGTTCGGCAGTGTGGCCGCCACAGCCTTTCGAATTTGGTATGGGGTACTGCTGTTTCATCCAATTCACTTGAATGGGAGCTCAGCTGCAGTATGCCAGCACAGTTGCTATACTAAGACCGCAGTATGAAGTACCAGTCCTAGTGGATTTCACCCAATGGATTTGTGTAAGGCTTGTACTACAGATTAAGGCTTTATCTACACATCTGTGATGACATCCAGGACAAGATGATTAGTGGTTCATCTCTGAAGATGTCCCTGAAGAATCCATGTTTGGTCCACAAGTCCATTTTTTGTCCTCTGTGTCATCCATATTCCGCAGACACTAATAGGCTGAAAATTAATTTTAAGAGCATCTCCTAGCAATGATCCATAAAACATGGACAAAAATAGATGCCACCCATGTTGTGTCCATGTTTCTTCCTCAGGATCGGTCATCAATATCTAATCCATGAGATACTGATGACCTACCCCTTTAAGGCCTAAGTCAATGATTTAGGGTAGTTTCAGATGGGGATAATTAATTCCAGGTGCTGTTAGAGTTTACCGCAGACAGCACCCAGACCCAAGGGAGTGATTTGCTGCGTGGACCATTGGTCCATCCAGATATAACGTAGCTGTTCTTACGTTATCCATTTTTTTTAGCAAGACGCATTCATTCATATGGAGGTCAGTTCATGTGTGAGGTCAGTTGCATGGAAAAGTTTCCCATCGACCGGCTGAAGCTGTAGTCAACTGCAACCTGATAGACAGCAAGGAAGCCGAAGCAGCTGAAAGTGCTGGGTCCCAAACACAAGGAATGGTATCACTGTGGGCCATGCATCATACAACTGGTAAAGTCAAACTGGCTGGAAAACGGCAGTCGTCATGGGCAGATCCACGGCTCAGTACTAGACTGGTAACCAATAAATGGTTTATGGGAGAAACAGACATTCTGTGCCTTCACGGTGAAAAAGAGGAAAAAAAAAACCACAGTGCCACATGGTGCAGTAAGTTAGAAGAGCAAGGTGCCAATTTGACAACTAAGACCAGACAAACACAAGCGAGTTCAATGAGAGAAACTCGCAGCGTGTGGCAGTGTTTGGTCCCTTTCTGAACTCTGATCCTCTGACAGGATCATACAGCATTATAATTATTCTAAAGGCTGTGTGACCCTGAGAGTCTGGGAATCTACTGAATTACACGGACAATGCTGTCAGTGTAATACAATAGATTCCAGGTCCCAGAGGGACACACAGGCTGTAAAGGCTGTCACTGTAATGCTGCGCCCAGAGGAAAGGAGGTAAGGATGGTACCTCACACTGTCTCTCACATTGAACTTGCTCATGTGTGTCTGGACTAAGAGCTCATCTGAGGTGGTTATGCAGATAGGCACAACTCTATGGATGAGCATGTAGTGTTGGAATGGCTGCTGCGTAACCCCGACTCCTGAGATCAAAAGAGACTGCCAAGGGAGCGATGCAGAGAAGAGGAGGCAAAGTGAACAGGTGCAGCTGGATCTCGCCACTGACGAATTCACAATGTAGATAAGTTCTCACAAGCCAGTTTATTGGGACGACACGTTTCTGGACCGGAACGCTCCCTACATCGGGTCCAAATCAGCAACCAAACTGGACCTGATGAAGGGAGCATTCCGCTCCAGAAACGCGTCATCCCAATAAAGTGGGAATTCACCTGCAGCACGTTCCAACTGCACCGATTCACCTTGCTTCCACATTTGTTCATTCTGTGCCTTTGGTCATTGTGTTTTTATGTGTTGTGTAACTTGGCTATGACACAATGACAGGCGGTGTAGAATGAGACCAGTCATCATGCAGGTGACTATTACACCGCTAGCACTCGGACATGATAACAGGTCACCTTGTTTATTACAGCGTGTAAACTGCAGGGGATCAGATCCGGCATGAAACGCGTCCACGGGCAGCGCAGCCGACGCTATACTTTGCACCTTAGCCGTTCAGCTCACACAGCCAGCGAGGTTAATAAGATTAGTTATTTCAGCAGCCGGGAAATCAGAGCTCAGAATAACAATCACAGCAATGTTTGGATTGCACTGGCACCAATAGCAACTGCAGAAAGTTATTCTAAAGGCATGTATAATTATAACCCAGGGGAGCGATCGCACACGGGTATTGTAAGCAATGTAATGCCATAAGGATACTTAAAGGTAACACGGGCACATACAGAAGAGTCTCTTTAACTGGGTTATCATCAAACACCGTGGAAAACCTCCAGCAGGGGGCAGTAAGGCTGATTTTCATGCGTGTGGTCTTCATAAATAAAAATAAAAGTTGATCATGGCAGACCGAACCCTCAGGTTAAAGGGGTTGTCCGAGTTATGACAAAAAATATATAGCACTGTAAATCTAATGGGCAGCAATATATAACTAAGTTCAGCAAGTTTTAGGCAAAAAAATCTATATTTCCTAATTTCCCTGGTTCTCTTCTGGTCTTTGTTTACATGCAATAACAACAATCTCAGCCCCTCCCCCTTCTCCCCCCCCCTCTCTGCAAAGGGAATGAATACAAGTGCTGAGTGACATGTCTGCCTGCTGGAATACTCAGCAGCATGTTGTATGTGTAGGACTACAAGTCCCAGCTGTACAATGACACTGCTAATACATACAGGAAATTCTCCCTACCTGTTCTTGTACAATACAATTCCTCTATAGCTCCTTGCCCAGCATTTGTCTCCTCTCACTGCTGCAGCTACTGTTTGTTATAAAGCCTTGAGCCCTCAGTGTGTTCTGGCTGAAGGGGTTAATGTTTTATCTGAAGGAAACCAGGGAGAGCAGATAGCAGCCCAAAAGGGGGCGTGGCCAGTGACATCTCGTGTACAGACTGTTATCTGAACTCTGAGGCTTGTGAACATCACAGAGCAGAGAGATAAGGTGACATCACAGGCCATGTGACCCTCAGTCAACTCTGAGAAACCAGCAGCTTTAGAAACACAAAGTATATGGGAAAGTTGTTATACCTGACAAGTTAGAAACATATAAAGAACAAAAAAATAACTCGGACAACCCCTTTAAGTAATTAATATATGATCGGAGGGGTACCAACCAATCAGCTGTTTGAAGAAACGGCGGCTCTCTGGCCTCCCTACAGCTTACCAAGCACAGTGCCGAATATTGTATAGTGGCTGTGTTTGGTATTGCAGTTCAGCTCCATCGACTTGAATGGGACAGAGCTGCACCCTGGCCACGTGACCGATGAACATGACATCACAGTCCTAGGAATAGATGTCCAGAAGTCGGACCCCCACCAATCTAATAGATAAGTCATCAACATTGAACTCCTAGAAAAAAAAAACCTTTAACATAGCTTGATCATACACAGACAAACATAGGCGGACTGGAAATTTAAAGTGGCCCTGGAAAAAAATACTAAAAGTGGCCTCTTTTTGTAGACAGGTCCAAATTGATGGAAGGCAGGGCCAGCAATATAATATGGTGGTACATTATACCACCCCAACAGAGCCAAATACCACAGTCCAGTACAAAATACTGACAGCAGCACAAAATACATCCCCAAAAACTTCCATTGGCTAGTCGTGAGGAGGGCTCAGGTGGCCCCCCAGGCATCGGTGAACCCAGAAAATGTACCTTGTAAGGTCTATGGCCAATCCACAAATGTTGGTCCAAGTAAAAAAGCCCATTTACTATAAAAATGGCCAATTACCACACAACTTAGCTATTTAATCGGCAGAGCCCACCGATTTCAGAGGATTTGGCCAAGCATCTAATGTGCATGGTGGCCAATGCCAGAGGAGATGAGGATTGGACACGCCAGATTTCAACTGCCCTATCTTCTTGCTCCCCGGAGATAAGACACTGCCGAGGATGTCTGGCAGCAGCTTTGCCCTCTCTCCATTCACTGCTTGGGTGTATGGGAGGACAGGGAGAGACAGCGGCCGGCTGATCTCATGTGTACAGGCAGCTTAAAGGGGTTGTCCGGGTTCAGAGCTGAACCCGGACATACCTTTCAATTCACCCAGGCAGCCCGCCTGAACAGGGCATCGGAGCATCCTATGCTTCGATGCCCTCCTTTGCCCTGCGCTAATTAGCGCAGGGCAAAGGAATTTAGCCCAGTTCCGGTGACGTACCGGGCTCTGCCAGGCGCTGATGGGCGGGCTTTAGCGCTGCCCTAGCCTTTCAAACAGCTAGGGCAGCGCTAAAGCCGGCTGGTGACGTCACCGAACTCACTGCCGGGCGGAAGCCTCCGCCCGGCAGTGAATGTTTACAAACAAAAGAGCCCTTGCCCTGCGCGATCCAGCGCAGGGCAAGGGAGGGCATCGGAGCATGAGATGCTCCGATGCCCTGTTCAGGAGGGCTGCCGGAGTGAGAACCTGGGTATGTCCGGGTTCAGCTCTGAACCCAGACAACCCCTTTAAGGAAAGCCAGGAGTGGACAGACCAGAGCAGGGATCACCACTGGCACTCCAGCTTTTGTGAAACTACAACTCACAGCATGCACATTTACATGGGGAAAGGAGGATTCTGGGAGTTGTAGTTTCCAAACAGCTGGAGTGCGGAGGTTGCCAATCCCTGGACTAAAGGCTTGTATCAATATGACCCCCAGGCCTAGGTAGACAATGGTGGCAAATTGCTAGAATATACCATCAGTAAGTGACTTGTGAGGGTCCCATCTCTGGAACCCCCCACTGACTCCTAGTATAAGGGCCCCGACTGCCAAATACAGTGGCTCTTTACCCACCTGGCAGTTATCGGGCAGAGAAGGTAACGCAGTCCTAGCTATCTGAACAGATGTGAGGTTCTCTATACAAGACCTGGCCAGGAAAGAAGAAAAGGGAGCATGGCCCCTTAGGGATCAAGGAGGAGACTTGGATAACCATGGTGGAAACAGCCCATTAAAGGGAGTCTCCAGGAGCACATGAGGCTGAGGTGATGGGGCATAACTCTCACTTTCTACCGTGGGCTCAGTTACAATACAGCCGTATACGGGCAACAGTCATCATAAAGGGGCATCTACATGCCACATCTGTCCGCAGCTATGGGCAGGGGTAACACATACTGCAGGTAACCCTCAGGACTGCGCTGGCCTTATGGACACAGAAGGGTCCCTGGTGACACTGCTGAAGCCCCACACCTATTATACTCTACCCCCTCCTCAACCATAGTATGAGAGGCCATGACTTACAAAGTTTATACAAGCATGATGGAAGTTGTAGTGAATATACAAGTTCACTAAGTGACCGTACACCCGCCCTGTACTGGGAGGTTTCCTAGTAACTACCCTTTTTTCTAAGGAAGTGTGTGGGAGCAGTTCACACTCACAGTTTCACAATACCGCACTCACGCCCGGCTCTCAGACACCCACCTGTATTGGCGGAGGCTACGGCCAGCAGACCGAACAACACGGGGAGACAGCGGAGAAGCCCCATCCTCGATCAGCACCAGCGTCCTTCTGCCAAACTATCCGCTTACACCACGTGACCCGCCTCCACCCGACCCACTAGTGACGTCACAGACACCTCCTGAACATTGGGTTCAGCCTGCCCCCAAGAGACCTCTCCTTCCTCTCCAGCACGCTGAGGCCGCGTCACGTGATTGCCTAGCCCCGCCCTGACTGTAACCCCAACCTCAGGACTTGAAAACAAACCGTTTGCAGGACTGCACTGGGAGGGAGTCCTAGGAGTGTATTTAACCCCATTAGTGATCAGCCTGTTACTTTTTTAATTTTTTCATCTATGTAGCCATATAAGGGCTTCTTTCTTGAAGGACAAGTAGTTTATAATGGAGTCATCTTGGGGTACACATAAATTACCAATTAACTTTTATTAAGGGGCGCTTCAGACGGCCGTGGTATTGCGGATCCGCAAAAATGGGATCTGCAATACCATGGATGCCGACTGGCGTGTGTTCCGCAAATTGCAGAACACACGGCCCGGCAACCCGTTCAAAATGCCTATTGTCCGCTATTGCAGACAAGAATAGGACATGTTCTATTTTTTCTTGTAAAGCCGGCGGAATAGATGCGGACCCGTTCACATGGTCGTGTGAATGGGCCCTAACTCTTTCTGTGATGGGGATAGGAAAAAACAGTCATACCGCCACTGAGTTTTTACGTTATAAATTTAGCTTGATGTCACGCAGTCACCGCAGCCATACTTCCCAACTGTCCTGGATCTTACGAAAATTCAGTGGCTGTCCCATTGTCTCGGAATGGCTGCGGTATGTCCCGCTCCCAGCTGATTGTAGTGATGAAGCAGAGAGCCGTCTGCTCCCCACTTCACCACTCCTCTCAGCAGCCGGCGCCCCACAACAGCACGATATCGGTCACACATCGCTCTGCTGGGCTGTGTAGGAGGAGCAGGGAAGGCCGGAATCAGCCTCTGTGCTCCTCCTCACATATCTGGTCATAGCTACTGTGAGGGGCACATATCTGGGCATAGCTACTGTGAGGGATCACATATCTGGGCATAATTACTGTCAGAGGGAACATATCTGGGCATAGCTACTGTGAGGGGGCACATATCTAGGCATAACTACTGTGAGGGGGCACATATCTGGGCATAGTTACTGTGAGGGGGCACATATCTGGGCATAACTACTGGGATGGGGTACATATCTGGGCATAGCCTCTGTGAAGGGGCACATATCTGGGCATTGCTACTGTGAGAGGGGCACAGTGTGGGCATTACTACTATGTGCTGGCACAAAGGGGGAATAATTACTATGTGGGGGCATTAAGGGGACTGGGTGTGTATAGTTATGCTTTGGGAGGAGCTAGAGGCGTGGTGTAGTATGAAAAAAATTGCCGCATATCAGGGGAGTAGCCATAGGGGAAGCAGCTGCTTTGGGGCCCAAACTCAGAAGGGGCCCACCCAGGATGAGGACTTACATGGGGGGGGCATTCAAAAATTTGCTGTGGAGCCCAGTCATTTCTAGTTACACAACTGCCACACATATTGTCCCTCTTTGTGTTTTTCAAAAGTTGGGAGGTATAAGGCTAGGGCTACACGGCGACACTGGTCACACGACACCTGTCGCGGCCAGAATCGCTGAGTAGCCCAACAGGGCTGGACTTCTTGCGACAGCGGTGGCGATCCCATTCATTTCTATGGGATCCCCGCTACTCAGCGATCTGGACGCGACAGGTGCCGTGCGACCAATGTCGCCGTGTAGCCCTAGCCTAACCGCAGCAGCATGAACAATCGGCTGGTCCGGTCATGTGTATCTTCATTTACGTTACTGTCCTCAGCGCGAGGACAATATCCTGCCAACGAAAGATAATTTTTATACCAGCATAAAAGATCCAAGCAGCTGACAAACTAGTGTTTGCCCTTTTACACCAGCCAAGGATCGCATCAATTATTGGGAACAAACATTCGTACAAATTCTTGTTCCTGATAATTGACCAATGAAAAGGTGCCTCATATGTCAAGTAGTCATACCTTTCATATCGTCGCAAAATGCAAAGTAAATAAACTTATATATCGTCAATCAGCGCTTGGTTCTGGCCTGTGTTTGAGAACTCTAAGGCTGGTTTCACACTGTCAGTGTTTGGTCAGTGTTTGATCAATGATTTTCAAAAGCGATTGTGAGCCAAAACCAGGTGCAGATCAAAAACACAGAACAGGTGCAGATCTATCCATTCTACCTTATCTCTGCGGTTTCTGCCTGAGCTTTCATTTCATTGAATGGGGCAAAACCAAGAGCAGGCTCCCGCTTCAACTTTGCGAGGGGTCTGCATGGAAACCGCGACAAGAATGGACCTAAACATTCCTGTGGTCTCTGGAAAAACGCACTGCAAAAGTCCTCAGTCGCATGAACAGTGGGAGGAGGTTTCAGCACAGAATCTGCCCAGTTTTTGGTACAGAATCCACTCTGAAACTGCCCAAAAAGCTCCATCTGAACATACCCTGTGGCCTCCACTTCTGGCTTTGGCTCACAATCACAGATGGAGTTCACTGTTCAGACTCTGACCAAACACTGACTGTAAAAATTATATAAATTTGGTAATAAATAAAACTCTCTTTTTTACATAATTTGCCCCATGGGTTTCTTTTGATATGACTCCCCACCACCACCATAAGATAATGTAGAGGAGAACATACAAAATAGGCTACTTTCACACCTGTGCTTTCCCTTTCCGGTATTGATATCCATCATAGGATCTCAATAGAGGAGGGAAAACACTTCTGTTTTGTCCCCATTCATTGTTAATGGGGACAAAACTGAACTGAACGAAACGGAGCACACCAGAATGCATTCTACTCGGAACTGAAGCCGAGTTCGGTTTCAAGTTTTAAAGTGGTTTTCCACTTTAAAAATCAACTACCGAAGTTATTCAACAAAGCCAAGCCACACTTCGTGAATAACTTACTTCGGCTCATCGGAGCCCATACATTCTAATAATGTATGGAGACAAATCTCCGCACAGTAGTATTCTGAAGTTTTGAATGAAGCAACTTCGTAAGAAGTATCTGAAGTAGGGCTGTAGCTAACAATTATTTTTGTAATCAAGTAATCTATCGATTAATCCAACAATTAATCGAGTACTCTAATAACTAATTATTAAAGAACGTTTACCTTTATAAAAAGCCATCAGGTATTCAAAGTTATCCCTCTGATGGAAAGCTCAATGGAGAGTAAAATGTAATGTGAACTGCTGTTTAGCTACATACATGACACACGCCACGTAATGCAAAGTGCCTGCCACATACTCCCCTAAATGCCAGCCACATCCCTCAGCACACAAAATGACAGCTACATGCCCCCATGTGGAATCCTGACATGCTGTATACTACAGTGTTTCCCTGGAGTTCTCACATCATTGACAATGCTGCCATCTGCTGGAAATAAATAGGCATAAAGTAGAGGTAAATGCACATAAAGTATAAGGATGAGCTGCAGAGATTTCTCTACCCTTAAATGCAGGGGCGGATTGGCCATAGACCGTACAGGGAAATTTCCCAGTGGGCCGATGCCCAAGGGGCCACTTAAGACCTCTTGATGGCCGCAGGCAGGTACATAATGATCTGCTGCTTAATGCCCACAGATGACCTCCTGAACTCAACTGTATTACCGTCCTCATGACAGTGATACAGTTGAATACTGTGGTTGGGGTCGTAGTATTTTGTGCTGCCCTGTGGTATTTTGTTCTGCTGGTGTAGTATTCTGTGCTGCACTATGGTATCTATGGTACCTACTTCTGTTGTCCCTGGCCACTTGTTTTGTCCTGTCTTCTGTTGGTTTTGACTCACGTACAACATGGGGCCACTTTTAGGGCTATAAACCATGTGATAAATGGACATTGGCTTGGGAGCAAATAGCTTGGCATGGCCCGATGGCCAGGAAATAGGCATCTAACAGACCCCAAAAGAGCTGTGGCAGTGAACGGGATGCCCTGATGTAGAGGGAGGCAGAGAAGAGCAGGACAAATAGCACAGAGAGGAACATGACGGTCTAGTTCATTTCCAACTGCTAATAGTACTTATGGTAGGTCACTGAAGCTTACTCCATGGAAGCACACTTGTGCTGTCACAGTAGCTTTTTAGCTTTTATGACCGAAACTCACTTGTGATGTCATAGAAGCTTACCCGATAGAAACACTTGTGATGTCACAGTAGCTTATCTGACGACTGAAACTCACTTGTGATGTCACAGAAGCTTACCAGATGGAAGCACACTTGTGATGTCACAGTAGCTTATCTGAAACTCACTTGTGATGTCACAGAAGTTTACCCCATGAAAACAAACTTGTGATGCCACAGTAGCTTTTTATCTGACCGAAACTCACTTGTGATGTCATAGAAGCTTACCTGTTGGAACCACACTTGTGATGTCACAGAAGCTTACCAGATGGAAGCACACTTGTGATGTCACAGTAACTTTTTATCTGACCGAAACTCACTTGTGATGTCATAGAAGCTTACCCAATAGAAATACACTTGTGATGTCACAATAGCTTATCTGACTGAAACTCACTTGTGATATCGCAGAATCCTAGCTAACTGAAAACTATTTTTGATGTCACAGGAGCATACCTTACATAAACTCTCCTTGTAATATCACACCCAGGGATGCACATTAAGAACAGATGATCCCTGCACAAGAACCCTATAGGCTACGAACATGCAGATGTTGTCCTTGGTTGGATTCAAACCTAGGACCCTAGCGCTACAAGGCACCAGTGCTAACCACTGAGCCACGTTACTGGCAACATGTGACTCAATCCTCTACATGACTGACCATTGGTATTAGCCACAACATTTTCTGGTGGGGAATGTCGGCACCGCAATAGCACCCCTAGCTGCAGACCCCAATACGAAGACCAGGACTCAGGAAGACCGCGGTAAGTAACCTATTGTGTTACTGCCTGTCTCCCAAGCTGATCACTGTTCTGTGGTGTGTGACGTGGTGCCTACGCCTTGTTCTGGTGAATGTTGCTTAGCTTTACATGTGCTAAAATGTCTATAGGAATATGAATGTGTGAGTGTCTGGGATAAGCTGAACCTAGGAGGGGTCTTCCCCTGAGCCAAGCAGAAAGTCTGGAGCTCACTGACTGGCCTGTCCGGTCCCTTTCTCTGGAGGCCTCTAGCTCTGGTGGAGAAAGGTTACCGGACCTATCCTGGGGGAGGCTTTGAGAAGTGGCAGTGTATTAAGCTGTCCAGTCAGATTGCATAGGGGCCCTGCAGTTCCTTGTTTGTACCCATAGCGAGGTGCCAGAGATTAGGGATTGTTTTTATGTTGTTGTTTTTATGTTGTTTTATGTGTCTGTGTGACATTATTTGTGTTGGGTGCCTGTTGATACTATATAAGGATACATGGTATTATGGTTCTGGTTTGGATTGGTTAGTTGTGGTACTCACCTCCTCATAAAAACAAATCAGGTTAGTCTGACAACTTCTGTCCTTGGAAAACCCATGTTGGTTATCACTTATAATATTATTTACAGTCACATACTCCTGCATATAGTCCCTTAAGAGTCCTTCAAACATTTTTCCCACAACAGAAGTTAAACTTACTGGTCTATAATTACCTATGGAGGACCTAGATCCTTTTTTGAATATGGGTACCACATTCGCCTTGCAACAATCACTTGGCACTGTACCAGTATCTGGAGAATCTTTAACAATTATACAGGAACACATCAATGACTGAACTGAGCTCTTTAAGCACTCTTGGGTGTAATCCTTATAGACCTTGTTCACATTTACCTTATTTAACTTATCTTGGCCCATATCTATAGTTAGCCAGTTGAGTATATTACTGGATGTACTAACAGCCCCAGCACCACAGATATCAGCTCCTTTCTCTTCTTTTGTATATACAGAGTTAAAAAAAAACCCAGTTAATAACTCTGCCTTTTCCTTATCTTCAGTGACTAACACGCCTTTACCATCATTTAGGGGACCTGCTTGCTCAGACCTTGGTTTTTTAGCATTTCTATATTTAAAGAATATTTCGGGATTTGTTTTGCTCTCTTTTGCCACCTGCTGTCCGTTTTGTATTTTTGCTAATTTTATCTCCTTTTTACAGATTTTATTAAGCCCTTTGTAAACTTCCAAACGCTACAGCTGACCCCTCAGATTTGTATTTTTAAATGCCCTTTTTTTAGTCTTTTATTACCCTTTTTACAGTAGCTGTAAGCCATGGGGGGTTTCATTTTAGCCTTTTATACTTGTTATCTAAGGGAAAATTTTTTAGTGCAATTACTCAATATAGGTTTAAAGTTCTCCGATTTATCTTCAGTATTATTATAGCAGGGGATATTTTATCACATTCCCTACTATTATGCTAATTCATATAGCCCTATGCACAGAATGGAGTACAATTTCACCCATAATATTCATGGTAGAAGGGGAGTAAGACTCTCATTCGCAAGTGTTCTATGAGGCCCAGCCTTTCCTAGGTACAATCCTGATGGGAACTGCTACATATGCTATTTAACTATGTCTAATCTCCACTTGAGACTGTTCTCGGAGACTGGGGAGTTCTGCGAGGAAGACCTTGGAACCAAGATTTGATGGTCCATATCAGGTGCAACTGACTACACCCACCACTGTCAAGCTGGAAGAAAGACCAGTCTGAGTTCACGCCAGTCACTCCAAAAAAGTTCTAAAAACAACCTACCGTGAATAGTCAAGTAATCCTACTGTCACTGATCCAACTTGCTGTAGGAGTGACCTGGGTGTATGAGGATGACAATGACAATAAGTTTAGAAAACATCACCAAGTTTTAATGAAGAAATGGGATACATCTCTTAGCAATTGTTGGATTTGTACCCACACTTCTGTTTCTGCCACTTCCGTACGTTTTCTGGCATTACCTCTAAAGCCAGAATAGGTTTTTAATGAAAATGTAACTTGCCTCCACAGAATTAAATGGGACAACATATTTTACCTACCCATAAACAAAATACAAGGCAGCTCCCAAAGATGGGAATTTACACCACCTCCGGTGGACATAACTTTGTATAGTAGCAAATGGTTCCCGAATGACGCACAAAAGTGACCACTGACACAACAGACTGCACAGCAGTTAGTGGTCCTCAAGGGAATGTGTGGTGTGCCAAAACTCCCATGGAAGGGATTCTCAGCTATCTCCATTGTTTGGTGTAGCTGAGGAAAGTCATTGTCATAAAAGGCCAAACAGATGTGTACTTGGTATGTGGCAATCAGGCAAACAAATGGTTGCTCCCCACGAAGGGAAAGTACTTGTACCCTAGCTAGATTGATCCTTGCTACCTTCATACTAATTACACTGCTCTAATAACCTCACGTAGTATGTATGGGAATGGCAAACAAGTATTCAGTGTTGTCTTCATATAGCCAATGCTGATGCAAACGTTGGATAAGTTGGTAGAAGCTACCGTCTATCTCGATGACCAAATATTTAGAATTTTAGGGATAGCAAATGCTATGGCAACTCATTTAGTAGCTGTAACCAATCAGCACACCATCATTTTAAATGCCAGCCAAAAGGCAATCTGTGAGATTATAGGACCCTCTTGCTGTCATTATGTTGACCCTAAAGGAAATATCCAGATTAATGCCTCATTCACACATCAGTGTTTAGGTCAGTTACTTCCATCAGTGATTGTGAGCCAAAACCAGGTTCGGCTCTAAACACAGAACAGGTGCAGATCTTTCCCTTATACCTTATGTCTGTGTAGCTCCAGCCTGTAACTGAGAACGGCCCACATCAGAGACCATGTCTTTTAAATTCTGCAAATAATAAAAGCTGCAAAAGAGATTGGGTGAGTGCCGCAAAGTTTTTATTTCTAATACGTCGACATATAAATATAAATTTGCTGAGCATCACCATAGTTCACACGAGTCGCCATAGTCATACAAATCCGTGTAAGACAGGTGCAGCAGTGCCGACTCCCAGAGACTTTTTCTATTTGGTGGTTAATGGAAATACCTGACCAAAACACTGACGTGTGAATGAGGCTTAAGGCAGAAATACATGTGGTCCTGCAAATGAGAAATAAGTATCTAAAAGAACATTCTAGTCAGGGGCGGATTGGCCATAGACCTTACAGGGAAATTTCCCGGTGGGCCAATGCCCAAAGGGCCGCCTGAGACCTCCTCACGGCCGGTCACTGGAAGTTTTTGGGGATGTATTTTGTGCTGCTGGCAGTATTTTGTGATGGACTATGGTATTTGGCTCTGTTGGGGCGGTATAATGTGTCACAATATGATATTGCTGGCCCTGCCTTCCATCAATTTGGACCCAACTACAAAACAGGGCCACTTTTATTATTTTTTCCAGGGCCACTTTAATTTCCCAGTCCGCCCCTGATTCTAGTCCTGATACTTAGGATGTCTGGTGGGAAAATATTTTATCATTTTTGAACCCAGCAAATGGGTTCAAAGGAATATGGGGATGGGTGACAGAAATACTTTATTTCTTGGGAAAAATATTGTTGGCTATAATTTGTATCTGTTTATCAAGATAATAGTATATTGTGCATCTAAAATAACCGAAGTTCATTGCAAGGAAAAGGGAAAGAAAAAGAAGAAAACAAAGACATTTCTTAATACTTCTAAAGTGTGATATGGTTTTATTTCAGAGTCGTTTGAACCCGACTGCTGCCAAAGGCGATCAATTGAAGGAGCAAAATGAGGGGAAGGAGATGCTGCAGAAAGCTTCAACCTGATAACATGGAATCAGGTTGAATGAAAACCAATCTCCCCGTGTTCTTAGAATGTGGGATATCACCTTAGCGCTCTCAGAACCTCAAACAAGAGGAGGGAAAATAATGAAGGAGCTTGCAGCTTTCCCCAGGCAGCCATTTTAGAGACTCTGGTTCTGTATTTGTGTTGAATTTTTTAGTGCGCAAAAAGAAGATGGCGACTGTCCGCCTGCCAATGTGAATTACTTATTTAAAAAGTAGAAGTTAGTAGCCTTATGTTAAAATAAGATGAGCTGTGTTCATGCTGGCAATTAACCGATTAGCCATTATGAGTTATGTAAAGTATAGCTTTATAAAAGTATAGTTTTAACCAATTAGAAGTGGTATTTGCATGTGTGTTAACCAATTAGGGTGATACTTTGAGAAGTTACACTCGTAATATCCTGTTGGAAGGTGTATAAATAAAGGAGCTTGACCCATATATAGTGGGAATCATGCTGAGTTCCACACTTGTCTATTGGGCTCTCTTATTCCTCCTATCGCGACATAATTCACCTGCAACACGTGGCTCCATCCCCTATGTGACTGACCATTAGCCACAACAGTGTCTATAGATATGCACACAGTAAATTTTCTGTGAGGATTCAGGTTCTGTTTTCACTTTGCTTATGCACCAAACCCTGCATGTGATACCTGCTGATCTTGTCTCAGATTTTGATGCAGATTAGCCCAAGTTCTCACCTTTTGCATCATACAAGCAAGTGTTGTGATGTAAATTTCAAAATCCCCACTGCAGGTCAATTTCCATGCAGAAAATTTCCATACTGCGTACATGGTGTTTTGAAAATCTTAGCAGGTACTGTATTACTCTATTGAGTTTCCACATGAAAATCTGCACAGAAAAGCCACCCTACCTGTGCATAAGGTTACATTCACACGACCGTTGTGTTTTGCGGATCTGTATATTGCGGATCCGCAAAACAGTGATACCGGCCCATGTGCGTTCCGCAATTTGTGGACCACACATGCCGCAGCTATCATAGAAATGCCTATTTTTGTCCGCAATTGCGGACAACAATAGGACATGTTCTATTCTTTTTGCAGGGCTGTGACATGGCGCAATGGATGCGGACAGCACACGGAGTGCTGTCCGCATTTTTGGCGGCCCCGTAGAAATGATTGGGTCCGGATCTGAGCCGCAAAATATGTAGCCGTGTGCATGTAGCCTAAGCCATACAAAGTCTATAAGCCAGTCTCTATTCAGTGCAGGAGCGAGGAGAGGGAGTGTGATATGCGAGTGCTTCTCTCTCCTCGCTCTAGTGGTCGGTGGGGGTCTCAGCACTCAGACCCCCACAGATCAAAACCTTTGATATGTGGCTATGACATATCGAAAGCTTTGTGAAAGCTCAGTGACCCTTTAAATGGCAGCACTTCTAGGGGCGGGAATGTATCATCTCCTCTGCGTCAGAAAACTGGCATCAAGAATTTGCTAAGTGTGGCGCACACAGTAGTTGTTTCAAATATTGCAACTTTTTTTACTGTAGTGAGTGGTGTGGGGACAGTATAGGCGGCCTGTGACATTTATTATGATCTATGCCCGGATACCATCATAGATTATAGCGGAAATCTGCACCAGCTCAGATAATGGTATAGACCTCTGCTTTGGCGCACGGATCTGCACAGATGCACCAGAAATATTAAGAGGCGTGCAATTCTGAATAATAGTGGTGCACGTGATGCAAGCAGAGAAGAAATTAAGACCGGTGTGTAAAACACCGGTCTTGGTAAATTTCCTCCTAGTGTTTAGACCAGATTAGCAGTAGGCATCCATAGACCATACACCAAAAGACCTTTTGCTAGTTTTATGAATATATATTTGTGTAGTAAGTGTATGTACATGTGTACTTCCAGGGGTTGTTCACATTTAGAGAAACATGTCCATGGGTTGTCTGCTATTACTACTCAGCTGAAAGGGGCTGAGCTGCAATACTACACTCAACCTGTGGACAGGTGTGGTGCTGTTTTTGGAAGAAAGCAGCCATCTTTTCGTAGTCTTGGACAACACCTTTAAAGAATGTGTGGATATATGTAGTGAGTTTTCTATTGATACATGTATATATCTTTCATATGTAGTTAAAGTATGTCTCTTCAGTACACTCAGTACTACAAATACTCTCAACCCTAGCTATTTGACTAAGGACCCTTTCACACGACTGTATGCCCTCCAAGACACACAGTCCATGAGCGGGCCATATGTCCCGAAGCGGCATTGATCATGCACACGGGAGCGCACAGCATCATTGATTACAATGATGCTGTGCACGCCGGGCCACCCGCGGGGCTATTGTCCTGCATTCATAAAATCTTAAGAGTGCGGGATAATAGTCCCGTGGGCGGCCCGACGTGCACAGCATCATTGTAATCTATGATGCTGTGCGCTCCCGTGCGCATGATCAATGCCGCTCCGGGACACATGGCCCGCTCACAGACTGTATGTCTTGGAGGGCATACAGTCGTGTGAAAGGACCCTAATTGGAAGACTTCGGAAAACATGGGGGAAATGAAAGTATGGTGAAGCAGATTGTTTTCACTGAAGAGAACAAAGATAGAATATGTCAGAAGTTTGTGAGGAGGGGATATCCCCTATGGGGTATGGAAAAACAGCAAAACCCAAGAAATAAAGTTCAAAACTAAAGAAATAAAAATGAACGTTTTGTGTTTGTCAGCAAATAGGATAAACATACTGATAAACTTGGGAAAACACTAGAGAATATA
The DNA here is from genome assembly GCA_900303285.1 of Rhinella marina. Taxonomy (NCBI): domain Eukaryota; kingdom Metazoa; phylum Chordata; class Amphibia; order Anura; family Bufonidae; genus Rhinella; species Rhinella marina. The sequence goes on along the minus strand of ONZH01004525.1, from coordinate 31,166 downwards.
GAAGCTTATTCAAAGAAAAAGTCACTATTGCATAAAAAAGGAAAAACGCTAGATAATCAATTGGTGAGAGCTGATATTCATGTGAATAGGGGCCAAGGTGGTAGACAATTGAAACTAAAAACTGAAAAAGAGAGGACATAATACCCCAGTTTAAAATGCCAACATTGCAATTCTGCGATCAAAGGAGCATGTCCCCAGGAACGTTGCTCTTCAACTGTGTGCCATATGGCTGCTCCAGCACTTGTATGGAAATGCTGACTGAGTGCACATGGATTGAAATGCACGAAGATACGGCAGCCTGAACATGGCACAAAGGAATATGTAACTTATTACTGATTTTTATCCTTTATTGGAATAAATTCAAATAGATTTATGAATAAAGGAACAGTTTAATCTACTTTGGTTCGTGGTTCTATTTGGCCACACATGCCAGTATCTTGGCATTAACTGGGCATTATCTGGGCATGGTAGAGCATGCCCAGTTATAGAACTGTGCCAGGCGGTTGAACAACACCTCTTATCAGCGCAGAAATGCTTTGTTAATCAGTTTCTAAATCATCTGATTTAGTAACCTATGCTATATAGCAGGTAGGCAGCTCACACACTACCCCCCGTTACCTCATGGCGATACCTCGCTTACTGAATTCTTGTTACATACCTGTCCAGATATCTGAACAACCACTTTACAGCTGCTGCTTATGTCACCAAATGAGTCCTGTTACTGTCTTTGTAAGGTGCAAATATAAAAAGGTAATAAAATATATTTGTCATTGTGTCATAGAAATCTTGTTATGCATAACACTATCCCAGTTAAAGGAATTTTCCATCATCAGCTCTATGTACTATGGGGGTCATTTACTATCCAAAATACGCCTATATTAGGTGTATTTGTGGCGCAGATTGTGGTGCAAAGGTTATTTGCGCCACAATCTGTGACTTCTCCCCACTTATGCCAGGTCTAAAAAAGTAGACGAGTCATGGGCGGGGAAGGAGAGTGTGCTGTGGAGGTCACTGTTAAGGGGGTGGGGCCCTGTGGAGTTCACTGTTAAGGAACGGATCGCTCTGGAGGTCAATGTTTAGGGGGTGTGGCACTGTGGAGGTCATTGTTAACGGTTAGGATACCGGAGGTTTTTTAGTTTTCATTTTTCATCCCTATCTTCCTTGATCCATAACTTTTATATTTTTCCGTTCACATAGCTGTATGAGAGCATATTTTTTGTGGGACAAGTTGTACTTTCTATTGTCACCATTTAACCCTTACACTCCCAGCACCGTACATGTACGGCGCTGGGGCGATGCGGGCACATGGCGCCCGCTCGCAAGTGCGGCGGACATCATGGCCGGCAAGTCTCTGCTGTTTCTAACAGCAGAGACTTGCCGCTACTTACCGCCATCGGCGGCGTCTTCCTGGGCGTTTAGATGCCGTGATCACACGTGATCACGGCATCTAGTTGCGTCTGAACCCGGAAGCATTCGCTTCCAGGTGGTGTACAGACACCCCGTGTGGCCAATCGGGGTGTCTGTACACCATATGAAAACTGTAATCCTCGCTGGTGAGGATTACAGTTTTCAAAGTGCAATTCTTATTCTGGCCACTAGATGGCAGGCCAGGATAAGAAATGAGCAATTCTTGGATTTCTGAGTCTACAAAATCCCTGATTGCTCATAAAGAAAAAAAAAAAAAGCCACACTATATAAGCCCATATTTGAGCTTTCAAATAGTAAAAAAAAATTTAAAAAAAATGTTAAAAAATATATAAAAAATAAAAAAGATATAAAAGTTCAAATCACCCCCCTTTCCTTATAATTAAAAAATAAATACCTAAATAACAATAAATATAGACATCATGGGTATCACCGTGACCGAAAACGCCCGTACTTTTAAAATATAAAAAAAAATTCCAATACGGCGAATTGTGTGGCGGAAAAAAGGGTCCAAATGGTGATTTGCCGTTTTTTGTCGCTTTTTTTTAAAAAAAAAATTAAATAAAAAGTGATCAAAAAGTCATACACACCCCATAATGGTATCAATAAAAACTTCAGATCGTCCCGCAAAAAATGAGCCCCCATACAGCTCTGTACACATAAATACCAAAAAGTTATAGGGGTCAAGATGTGACAAGGAAAAAAAAAAAAAAAAAAAGGGCAACTTTCTAATTATTTTATCACTATGAAAACGCAGGAAAACCTACACATATTAGGTATCGCCGGATTCGTACTGACCAGTAGAATGAAAGTAATGGATCAGTTTTAATGCACATCGAACGCTGTAAATAAGAAACCCGTAGAACTGTAGCTGAATAGCGTTTTCTTTGCAATTTCACCCGGTTTGGAATTTTTTTCCCACTTCCCACTACACCATATGCAATATTAAATGGTGGCGTTGGAAAGTACAACTTGTCCCGCAAAAAACAAGCCCTCATACAGCTATGTGAACAGAAAAATAAAAGAGTTATGGCTGTTTGAAGGCAGGGAGCGCAAAACGAAAATGCATGACCGAAAAAACCTCCGGGAGTGAAAGGGTTAATATAACACAATGTAAATGGGAAAAAATTCCAAATGGGGTGGAATTGGGAAAAAACGCAATTCCTCCACCGTTTTATGGGTTTTGTTCCCACGGTGTTCCCTTTGCGGCAAAACTGACCTGTGCCCTTCATTCGCTGGGTCAGTATGATTACAACTATACCATATAACACTTTGAAAAAAAATTCTGACCCCCATAACTTCTTTCATAGTTATATTTACTGAGCTTGTGTGGGGGACTCATTTTTTGTGGGATAATCTGTAGTTTTTATTGATACTATTTTGAAGTGTGTGTGACTTTTTGATCACATTTTATTACATCTTTTTGGATAAGAGAAGCGCTGAAAAAAATGGCAAATTGGCCATCTTGACCCCTTTTTCCGTTACACCATTCATCATATTGGAAAATATTTTTATATTTTAATAGTACAGGTGTTTTTGAACGCGGTGATGCCCAAGATGTTTATATTTTTTGTTATTTATGTTTTTTGTTTTTTTTTACTCTACGGAAAGGGGTGATTTAATTTCTTTTTATTTTTTAATATATTTTTTATGTTTTTTTTTAAAATGGTTTTGAAGCTCGTATTTGAGCCTACAAACCCCTTTTTTAATACTGAACCCTCATCGGTCTTTTAGACTTATGATTTGAGGACAATTGCTCATTTCTCACGTTGGCCTGCCACGTCGCGGTCATTGCCGGTCGCGGTCATCAGCCACGGGTCTCTGCTGTTTGAAACAGCGGAGACCTGTCGGTCATGACGCCCACTGCACACGTGTACGGGAAAGACGTTTGCACCTCGCTCCAGCACCGTATGAGCTGGTAGTGAATGGGTTAAGGGACGGGTCACTGTGGAGGTTACTGTTAGGAGGGTGGGGCGCTGTTAAAGGGGACAGTTAAAAATAAAATAAACTGTGTGTAACTGCCAGGGTATATAGGACTACAAGCGATTCCCCCATAAAAAAACTAATCCAATAAACACACAGACAGAGAAACACTTCATACTTGGGTACTTTTTCTAGTACAATATATAATGGTTTTAAATTGTGCTTCACCCTTTGAAGGTACCTGGGCTAAAATATTAGGTTATTAGGGTTGATTTATCAAGACGTTTCCAATGACAGTCTTGATCCCCTCTGTGCTGGAGTGAGATCCTCTCAATTTATGCCTCTAAATAAATGAAATCGCTGGCTAGGCTTCAATTTACACCAGTTTCTGACATAAATTATAGTACATTTTCCAGCAAATAGGAGGCCATGGACATTTATATAATAGGACAGTTATAAAAAAAAAACGGACAGTATGTTACACACTTGTGTGGTCAAGATAGGGGAACTCCCTAATTGAGTTTTTCCACCCGTCCATTTACTTTTGGTGAAATTCTACATAATATTGTGGTTCTGTGCTGAAAACAATTGCCAGATTATCAGATGGTCAGGATTATCATGAAGCCAGATGGAATTTCAGTATTCAGTATAAAAAAGCATTTTATTTCAAGTATGGCATTGATCCTGTCAGGACACCAAATGAACTCTTAGGGCTCATTCACACAAATGTAAAGGCTTCATGTCCATACTGCGGACTGCAAAGAGTGGGTACGCAATATACGGGCACTGGCCGTGTGCACTCCATGCTTGAATGGGTCCGTGATCCGCAAAACATGGCGAAAGATAGGACCATGTATGTATATGTGGTCATGTTTTACACGGCTGACACTGGGAGATGTCTCTTGCCTAGCATTTGTATATGTAGCATTTATGTCTGCATTACATATTGATTTGTAATTGCAATTTCAGTACTTCCACCCTTTAATATTTTAAATACTCTCAATTTTAGTTTTATTATATCCAAGAGTTTATGCATGATAAATATATCAGATATATTTCCATTCCGATCCTTCTGTTTGCTAATCATTTACTTCCATGGCGACGGCTTCTGTCCATATACCCTTGGTGCAACTTTTATTTTGTTATATTATGCCATAATTTTTGCCTGCTTTGTTCCATAACAACTACTTTTCCCAGTGTCAGATGTAGGTTCCTTTACCAGAGAAAATTAAGGGGTATTTTGGTTACAGCAAGTTATTCCCTATCCATTGGAAAGGTGATAACTCATAGATCGCTGTGGGTCTGACAGCTGGGACTTCCATTAATCAGAAGAATGGGGGTCCTGAGTTCAGTACTCTGCTATCTCTGTCATTCCCATAGAGATGAATGAAGCAGTAGCACACATACTCGACCACTGCTACATTCGCGTGGGGCACAGGACTCTCATTCCCTGGAGGTTGTCTACTGCTGGACCTCTGGTATCCTGTTGCTATGTACTAGGGTATGGCAACATATAGTTTTTTGGAGGAGGTTTCGAGGCAGATTTTCCTCTAGGTTTTTCAGCCAAAGTCAGGAGTGGATCCAACAAGATGAAGACGTATAATTCCTTTTATATTTCCAATTCCTTTCTAAACCACTTCTGGCTTTAGGCAGAAAACTATGCAGGCAGATCTGCTTCAAAACCTCATCCAAAAACTTAGTGTGAACCTAGCCTTAGAGGCCTGGGTGTCTAAACATGAACCTACCTGAGGATCCTACGGTACTCTAGTACACCCCTGACTTTGATGCCCCATTGCCTCAATGTCATGTCAATAGGCTGTTAAGTTTTGTATAAATTTTATTTAAAAAAGCACTTTATTCATATCCTTGCACTTTGTAATATTGGCAACTTCTATGGATCAGGTATCCGTACATACAGCACAATATAATATGGACATAGCAGTAAAATACAACGGAGGTCAAACATTATAACAGTATGAATTATTTAGTAGCATGTTTAAACAGTGCCTCACATTTATAATAGCATTTACCACTTTTTAACAGGTAGGATTTGTTATTGGACGCTTAGTACTTTATGACTATAACCTTCTGCCATCAGTCCACAAACATAAAACCGCAACACCACTGTCATAGGAAATTAATTGGCATTACCTCATGCAATATACAGTGAAACAAGCAAGACCACTCCCCATGTAGACTAGGTTTTCCTGTTCTCCCATCTCGGCAATTTTAGGTGGTCATCTCATTTAGGTTTCAATGTATAACACAAATGATTTTGTTTTTCAACCAGGCCACCCTGATACCCATAAGGACTATTTTAATGCATCACATTTAGCTGTCATTATGCAGAATATTCCATATCTCCATAGGGTCCTCTTAGAGGAATCTAAAGGCATTATCCCATTTTAGACATCCCATCTCACCGGGCATGCACAGGTGCTCTTCATTCACTGCTATGGGAGTTCCGAAAATAACCAAGCGAGTACAGGGAAGAGCAGGAGAAGTACAGAAAAGAACTGCTGGCGAGCCTCTTTCCTGTACTGTTGCCTGTGCCGGGTACTGAAATGCATGGCATAGTGCGAGACATTAGAAGTCAGGGCCAGGTGATGATGTTTTCACTGCCTGTTCCTGTCAAACAAAGTGAAGAGGGCGCAGCAGGTGTGGAGAGAGCTGAACCTTTAGGTGTAACGGCAACGCCCCGGTTGCTCCTAAAGACTAATTTGCATATACTAAAACCTCATATTTCTCAGCCATGCGGACACATATGGACATTGGACCAACATAGATGCCTTCAGCTGCCAAGTGTACATTTAACACATCAGCCAGTTTCATTGGTAAAAATCTGCTGACAGATGCTCTTTAATGGGGTTGTCTAAGATAATTAAAAATTTTAGACAAGCCTTTGAATGATGTAAAATAAAAAATGATTCTTTTCTTACCTCTTTCTACAGCACATCACCGCTGCACTCAATCAGTGTCCCACTGAGGACGGTGCTTGGCCGCAGTGGTCACGTGCCTTATACCTGCAAATTACTGCTGCAGTCTGTAAACAAGCAGTGGCAGGAAGACCAGCGTCACAGAGAATGGACTGGTGAAAAATGTAAGTGTGGCATCTTTTTTTATTTTACACCATTTGAGGCTTGTCCAAGATTTTTAATTATCTCAGACAATTTCTTTAACCTGAAAATATCCACTCAAAACATATAAAATGATATATTCCCAAGCTCAGCTTCTATTCTTCATTCCCTATTCTTGACTGGCCTCTGATTTGGTGGCAAAGGAGAACTAACAGACACACTTTAAATGTCATTCTGCTGCTACCACTAGGGGGAGCTTGGAGTTAAAGGAACGCTATTTATACATTGAACTAATTAATAAAATATAGTAAGCTGTTAGGCTCCCTCTAGTGTCAGCTGCAGACATCTAATATTTTTTGCAATTTAAGAAGGACCTGTCAGCAGGCTCAACCCTATTAAACTAGCCATACTGCCTGGTATGCTTGATCCTATTGATTAAAATTTATTCTGTGAAAATTGGTTGAATCCCAAGAAAAAATAATGCTTTTATTCTTTATGCAAATGAAGGACTCAGTGTACTAAAGGACTAGGCTCCATCCTTCCAGAGGGAGCCCTCATTTGCATAAGGGGTAAAAGGCTTTTTTTCTTGGGAATGCCACAATTGAGTTTCACATGGCAGGTATCATTTTATTCGGAAGGGTCAACCCTAACAGGCAGTATGTCTGCTTTTTTAGGGTTGGTCTTGCTGCCAGGTGCCAACTTTATTATCTATGTAGATGAAGGAGAGCTTTGTAAAAGAAAATGCATATCTAACATTTATAGAGGTCTATAAATCAGCACATAATGTTGAAGTTAAAAGCAATATGGTGTTGAAAGGTAGACATTCACTTTAGGCGATAAAAGCACTGTAACAAAAAAAAATACATATATATACATCTTTGAAGTAGACAGGTAATAAATCATTCTTTCTTGCTTGCTCTTTGATACAGAATCATTCTCCATCGAAGTTCGGATTTTTTACAGTGGTGGTGGCAGTTGTAAATATGGGATTTTCACTCTAAATAAAAGGAAAATAGTAAAACAATTAATATAGTATAATAGTGACACAATATATCACAAAATATCATACATGCAAAGAATCTTACAGTCTAAAGAAGTTCCTAATTGTTCTCTATGCGCTGCTTCTTATCCTTAAAGGGGTTGCCCATTTACATTTGTATTTCGCTATCTCCAGAAGTCCCATACAACTGGTGGACAAGATTATGTGTCTGTCAAATGGGGGATGATGGGCCCCTGTTCTAGTGATCGATGAGGGCCCCAGCAGTCCTGTGGATGGGGATACCTTCTTGTCGGACAACCCCTTTAAAGCAATAAAAGGGTTTTTCCAAAAAATGAAGTTTTTCACCTATCCACAGGATGGGTGATAAATGTCTGATCACTGAAAGTGCTACCACTGGGACTCCAACTGATCACTAGTAGGGGGGTCCTGAGCACCCATACTTGGCTGTCTTCATAAGTCCCATAGACCATCTCCACTAGTCCCATAGACTTTGAATATGCCGCTTCTGCGGTTATGTATTCCACCATCAATATGCACACTCGGCTGGCTGACCACGTCTGGACTGCACATGGGGGTCTGCAAGTGGAGGGAGGGGGATTGGTTGTTCTTGGTTTTGTATGTATGGCTACTTTCACACTAGCGTTTTTAAATTCCGGTATTGAGTTCCGTCATAGGGGCTCAATACCGGAAAAAAACGCTTCAGTTTTGTCCCCATTCATTGTCAATGGGGACAAAACTGAACTGAAGACAACGGAGGCTCCTGAAAGCATTGCGTTCTGTCTTCAGACCGGAGAACAAACCGCAGCATGCTGCGGTTTGCTCTCTGGTCCAGGCATCCGCACCAAGACGGATCCGGAATGACCCCCAATTGCAAGTCAATGGGGACGGATCCGTTTGGTGTGGACACACCAGTAATCCGGATCTGTCCTCCATTGATTTCCAATGGGGGGTCATTCCGGATCCGGCTACATACATAGATACATACATACAGACATACATACAGACATACATACATACACACATACATACTCACATACTCCAGGGATGCCGGCAGCATGTCTTCACGCGCCTCCTGCGCGCAGCTATGACGTTTCCCCACTGCGCCCAGCAGAGGGCACTGTGGGGAATCCTCATCACTGCGCGCAGGAGGCGCGTGAAGACGTTCTGCCGGCGTCCCTGGAGTATGTGAGTATGTATGTGTGTATGTATGTATGTCTGTGTGTCTGTGTTAACATGTGTGGGGCCGGAGCGCTGCTCCGGCTCCACACATGTATCAGCGTTAGCACGGATCCGTTGGCACCCTTTAGGTGCCAGATCCGTGCTAACGCTAGTGTGAAAGAGGCCTATGTATTTTTACTGTAAAAAGTCAATAAAAATTATTTGATCCAGAAAAGTGGGGACAGGGGAATAAACAGCTATTAGATCTGTCAGCAGCTTTTTCCCCCCATAAAAACAAAGGATCGGACCTGTTGAAATCCACAGTAGATTGTTGGCCAATACCAACAAAATAATCAGATTTGGCCACCTTGTGTCTAATGTGTATGGGACACAACCTATACATGCAGCAAGGTGTTGTAGCAGATGACATGGGTTGGGTAACAATTAGTTAAAAGGATAGCGTCTCAGGGATATAGATCTCAAATCTCAGATAGGTCATCTCAGGATAGACCAAATCTTAGGATAAGTCATCAATATCAGACTGGTGGGATTCTGATATTGATGACTTATCCTAAGATTTGGTCTATCCTGAGATTTGAGATCTATATCCCTAAGACTGTATCCTTCGGGCAGCCATGGTGCTGGAATCTATACTGTATACAGAGCACAGCGCTGTACATGGTGTAGTAGCCGTGCTGGGCGCTGCAGTACACCTTCGCTGGAAACTACAGAGTGGACAGAACCTTCTGGTTCAGCTCCGTACACTGTATAGTTTCCGGCACAGCGGCTGCCTGAAACAGCTGATGATTGGGAGAGCCGGGTGGCGGAATATCCTTTGCTGGGGATGTCATGAATATCTGTAGCCTGGACCAGCTCTTTACATTATAATACAAATGAGAAGATTCAGATCTGCTTGAAAACATATGGTAGGAACATGTGATTTTCTCATACAAAGCAGGAGGCATCTAGATCAGTGGAAGATTATGATAAAGGCTTTTTGAGGGGCTGGTGGGGCCCAAAGTGTCCATCAGTGCCAGAATACGTTCCTGCAGGAGGAGAGATTCCAGAACTTCTATAAAGAGGACCAGTCACTAATCCTAACATGTCTGTACACATTAAATGGCCATTCTGGATCATATATTCTCATGCCTTAGTATGGTGGTGCTGTCAGTCCTCGTTTATTCCTACTAGAAGTTAGTGAATGAATTGTCAACTGGGTGTTGCTAGTTAGGGATGTGTCCCTGCATAGTGTGCCAAAATCAGTGCTGTTAGTATCAGACTGTGCACATCATCAGTTGGAGACTGTTGTCAATTCATTTACAAACTTCTAGTAGGAATAACAGGAGAACTGCACAACATAGAGTCATAAGAATAGATGCTCCAGAGTTGTTATTACATGGGTGACGGAAATAGTCACTAAAACAAACATGTCAGGATTGCTGACAGGTCCATTTTGACAGGTTGGCTGTACAGACACTGACAATGTGTAGTTGCATAACGTTCCTCCACCACCAAGTGATAGTAAATAGAGATGAGCGAACGTGCTAGTAAAGAGCACTGTACCGCTCGGCTCCCCTGTGCTCGCATGGGCGCAGGCAGCCGCTTCCGTCCTCCTCACCCGACGGAAGCAGCTGCCTGCGCCCATGCGAGCGCAGGGGAGCCGAGCGGTACAGTGCTCTTTACGAGCACATTCGCTCATCTCTAATAGTAAAGATTCCTGCTCTCCTTGTTTCAGTTAAAGTGCTCACTATACCCCTCGAAATATTCCTTGAGGGATATATTATCCGAAATGGGGTCACTTTTTAGAACTGTCCACTATAGGGACTCTTCAAATGAGACATGGCACCTGAAAACCATTCCAGCTAAATCTACCCTGCAAACTCTCCTTCCCTTCTGAGCCTTGCGGTTTGTTTTGCTGTTAATGCTTGCTGTATTATAGGGGGAAATTATTTTTTTTTACAATTCATCCCCACTTTGCTTTAATTCCTGTGGAACACCTAAAGAGTAAACAAAGCTTCTTAATTCAATTTTGAAGAACGTGAGGGGTGTAGTTTCTTAAATGAGGTTATTTATGGGTGGTACAGCATTATAAAAGTCTTGTGAATGGAGGCCTGTAGATACTTTTGGTGTATGCGAGCATATACGTCAGCTCCAGTGTGGCCAGGCAGTGTTAAAGAAACAGTGGGGCCCGAGCTTGGGGACCAGCTCGGGGACTTTAGGCCACATAATATGCCACTGATCTAGTTATCCACACTGAGAGGTACAGTATATATTTCTTAACATTATTGGTTTATGGTTCTTGGGCAGATATGTTACCTTGTTCCACTTGGCTTGCTGCCTTTCTTTCTCGAAGCGCTGATATTCTTTTCGGTCTTGCAATTCTGTGATTAATTTCCAAATGAAAAGACTCAACAGTCCGATTAGAAGAACACCTCCAACGGTACCTCCTACAATGGCAATAATGTTGGGTCCTTCAGGGCATTCTGTGAATAACATTTGAAAAGGTTATTGGATGGGTTACTGGAGAATATTTCTCATGCAGGATGTAAGACTGATCTGAAAGAAAGTCTTATTATCTTCACAGACTACTCAGTAGCAAAACCAATGAAAGAATGATTGACACCACAAAATATTCGAGACACTGCGCCACTTGTACCATGTAGCTAAAGATTACATCAGGTGAAGAACAATGTGCATCAGAATGCCTTTACTGATGATGAATGAAACATCCAATGATAACGCCTTTCAGAGTCTCACATCCCTTCCTCAAAACATGTAAGACATATAGAACCATATGTGGGGGGTGACTAGGACCCATCCTACCAAAGATGTTTTTTAGGGCAATAACACCAGTTAATTTTTCGGCGTCTTTTTTTAACCATATACAGGTTGTGGACTTGTAGCACGCCTCACTTGTTAGAGAAGAAGTGGAAGAAGTAGTTTAGGACGAGTTCACATCTGCATTGAGCTTTCTGTTCTTCTGATCCGTCAGAAGAACAGAAAAATGAAACCTAACAGATTCGTCTTTTTTAAGCTTCAGTTTGCATCAGGTTGTGTCAGTTTATGTCAGTTCCATTAGACATTAGTTATTTTTTGACAGGAGAAAAAGTCCTGCATGCAACACAACACACTCAGCACAAACTGATAGAAACTGATGATGAAAAAAGACACTAGGCTAGTTTCACTCAAGTATCTGGCATTGCCGGAAGCTGCCTGAAGAGATCCAGCCACAACCTGGCAAATATGCCGGACAAATACCGCTGAGCAGAGAGAGCTCCAGTAGTCTGCTCCATGCTGGAACAGCCTGCCGCAGATCTGTAACGCTAGTGTGAAACTAGCCTTAGTTTCCAATTCTCTGTTCTTCTGACGGATCAGGAGAACAGAAAGCTGAACACAGATGTGAAACATGAACCTAACATGAACAGTTTGTATTTTGCCTTATGCGTATGCCTTTAGAAAAAGTTTAGTCATGGTGATGCAGATGGCTGTCTGTCTTTCACTAGCAATTACTGTAAGTCAGTGGCCTCTGGAAGGGGGGTATTCTCAGTGAAAAGTGCTTAAAGGGGTTCTCTGGGAATTAAGAAAATGAAAATACTTAAATATTAATTTATGCTGAATATATTCCCAAATACCTTACATTAGCTATAATGGCTTGTTTTGTCTGTGGCGCAACCATTAGGAGAAATAAAATGGCTGCCATCCTAGTAGGTCACACAAAACCTGTCCTAATCACAAGGAGGCCAAGTTACTTCACAACACTGAGGTAAAAAGCTGCCTTGTCCTTCTCTCAGTATACAGCTGATAAAATCTTTAGCGTAATCTCTGTAAGAATGGAGTTGATGAGGAAACATGAAGTACAGAGAGGAGAGTGTGGATAATGAGCAGCGGGCACCTGTATGCAGTCTCCATTACAACAGCCCACAGTCTGTCCTCTCTGTACTTCATGTCTCCTCATGAACTCCATTCCCCAGGATCATAATCCCTGACAAGCAGAGCAGAGAGGAGGATAAGGCAGCTCTTCACCTCAGTGTTGTGAAGTAACTCGTCCTGCTGTGTGATTAGGACAGATTTTGTGTGTACTAATAGGGCGGCGGCCATTTTGTTTCCTCCCCAGACAACAGAAGCCATGATAAATAATGAAAGGTATTTGGGAATATATTTATTATAAAGTATTATTTAAGTATTTTCATTTTCTTAATTCTCAGAGAACCCCTTTAATATAGTGATGTTGTGATAGTGATAGTAGGGGTCTGGAAAACTCCTGCCAAACATGGTGTGATAAGGTGACATCAGCTAGCGACAACATGTTTGAGCTGTCCTGTGATGCCCAGTTGCAGCCTTATGTGAGATCACTCCAAAGTACTGAATAAGCATCGGCTAAAGGTGTGACAAAGAGGCCAAGAACCAGAGGCCAATTGCTAGTCACTTGAGACAGAAATGAGAAGGACAGAGGGAGCCTTCTGGAGAGTGAGAGTGGTGCAAGTAATTGTGAACCAAAACAGTTACTCCAATAAATTCTGTGTGTACAGAATAGTGCAGCAATACTATAGGCTAAAAGCAAAACAGAAGGCCGCCATCAGCAACTTCCATTATGGAAGCACTCAGTAGTACAGCAGGACCAGGGAGCGGTGTATGCAGCACTCCCTGGTCTCTGTATCCACCCCTTCCTGATCTTCTCCTGCAGGCTCCTCATGCTCTGTTGTGATCTGCGCACAGCATGAGGATGTTAGCTTCATGTTGTGTGATGTTGGGTCACAGCACAGTGCAGCAGAAAAAGCAGGAAGAGTGCTAAATTGTAGGAGTGCCGGCAGCATCTGGAACAGGAGAGGTACGTTGATTTGTCTATTTTTTGTCACCTCTACGCTCTGATTAACATGGGGGTCTGATCTGAGGTCTGAATGGGGGAGTCTTATTCACATTGAGGCTCTGATCTGAGGTCTTATTTGAGGTCATTCACATTGGGGGTTTGATCTGAGGTCTGAATGGGGATCTTATGAACATTGGAGGACTGAGCAGAGGTCTGATTGGGGGTCTTATTAACAATGGGGATCTGATCTGAGGTCTGATTGGGATCTTATTAACATTGGGGGTTTGATTGGGGCTCTAAGCTGAGGTCTGAATAACACAGGGGGTCTTATTGGTGGTCTGATCTGAGGTCTAATTAAAAATATTTTTTTTCTTATATTCCTCCTCTAAAACCCATGGGCAGGTGCGCCGTACAGGACGAAAAATACGGATTCGTATTTGCATTGAAGGGGTTGGCTCATCTAACACATCAATGGTATATCACTGGGATATGCCATTGATGTCAGATAGGAGTGGATCCTAGAGGGGAAACCTGCACCTATCACCAGAACAGACCCCCAAAGTCAAGGACAGCACACTGTGCATACATGGCGTGCTCTCCATTAATCGCTATGGAAGTTCTGAAAATAGCTGAGCAAGCTTGCTCGCCTATTTTTGGAAGTCCCATAGTGGTAAGTGGTGAATGAAGAATGGCCTCGCATATGCATCTGCTCTGCATTCACCTCGGAGAGCCCATTCTGGAGATAGAAGCCTCTGGGACCCGCATCTACCTGACATTGATTGCATATAGCGATACGCCATCAGTGTTTGAGATGAGCCAACCCCTTTAAAGGGGTATTCTCATCTTAGACAATGGGGGCATATCGCTAGGATATGCCCCCATTGTCTTATAGGTGCGGGTCCCACCGCTGGGACCCGCACCTATAGCCAGAACGGAGCGGGGAGCCGCTGCGCCTGGAGGACCCCAGGTTTCCGGGGGTCCGGCCACCACCAGGCGCAGCTCCCCGTGCCGCTCATAGAAATGAATGGGAGCCGGGCCGTGCATGCGCGGTGTGCTCCCATTCATTTCTATGGAGCCGACGGAAGTAGCCGAGCCAGCGCTCGGCTATTTTCGGCGGACCCATAGAAATGAATGGAGGGCGGCTGCGCATGCGCAGTGCGCCCTCATTCACTTCGGGGCTCCGTTCTCGATATAGGTGCGGGTCCCAGCGGTGGGACCCGCACCTATAAGACAATGGGGGCATATCCTAGCGATATGCCCCCATTGTCTAAAATGAGAATAACCCTTTAAGGACTCTAGGGAATATTTCCCAAGTAGAATTTGAGACTGAAAGAACGTTTTAAGTATATTTTGGCATGGGCAGGAGATAACTATGGGACAGACTGTTTTTCATAAATTATCTTTATATCTATCATGAGAGCAGGAGGAGTCACCAGGCACCTTTGGTAGCGCTTATCTTGGGGAAATAATTGGATCTGATGGGTTGAGATTGCACCTAATCAATCCTTGTGTCAACTTAATAAAAGGATAAGGATAGCTTAGTTGGATGATGAAAGCAAGAATATGTTAAGCTACTTTCACACTAGTGTTATGGAATTCCGGTATTGAGCTCCGTCATACATTCTTTACAAGGGCTGAACTTTAATTTAACAATGTTACCTCTTTTTGGGTTATATCTTATGGAGAAATTGTTCACACCATCCTCTTCATATATGTAATACTGCATCCAACAGTTGTCCACATCTTTCTCCCTGCAGAATGGTTCCTCTGTCATCTGCTCCACTGGTGTGACTCTGGCTCCGGAACAAACATGCGTGCAGTTCTCAGAATTCTGCCCGTCTTGCTTAATATAACATTCAACACAGGGCCTATCGAATGGAAAAGTCAAGCTTTTAGACGTTTGATAATGAAAATAGCAACTCCATATATTGTATTTTTCTGACTGTAAGATGCACTTTTTAGCAAGAAAAAACCTTCCTAAAAAGTTCCTTCATCTTATAGTCCACAGTCAGGGTCAGGAGTGCACCTAGCCTTTCTGCTGCCTGAGGCGAAAACTAATTTCTTAACCTAACCCCTTCCCTTCAGCCCATGGCCCTTCGGCAGCTGGAGGTGCCTGTAAATGTATTATGTCATAGTTATTGATGAAGTAAAATAATATGATAAGATAATTTTAATAAGTGACTACGTGCGCCTTTGTTGTTTGTTTCAATGGTCAGAAGATGACACAAACAACAGACCACCAAAGTTAGTGACCTTGACCCACCCACTTCTTTTAAAACACCAATTTTCTGTGGTCTAAACCTGGGGTGCGCCTTATAGTCTAAAAAAAGATGTACTGCAAGCTGCTAAAGTGTTGCATGTACCTTTCTGATACCTGTGTAATGATGACTATAAACAGGATCATCAAGATCCATAATGATTATTATGATTGGCTTTTAACTGATGAAACAATGTCCAATAAATAGTCCAATAATACCTGGGGCAGTTGCATTAATTTCTTCTTGCTAACTTATTGATCACATCACTATTAAGGCCTCATTTAGACAAATGTAACTTACATCAGTGTGAAATCCACGTGTACAGCAGCCTGCACACTGCACATGGTCTTATTAAAGTCAATGTTACAATTTACACGTCTGCTTAAGGGGCCGTTCAGATGGCCGTAGTATTGCAGATGCTGCCCGGCATGTGTTCCGCAATGTGCGGAACACACTGCCGGGTGCCCCGTTTAAAGTGCCTATTCATGTTCCGCTATTCTGGTCTGTTTTGCCTCCTAAACTCGCCCAATCAAGTATAAAGTGCACAAAAAGATGGTCAGTATACAGTATGATACAGATGTCCAAGGAGGACAAACGTCCAACTATGACAATTTTGCACCTATGAAATCAGACCTTAGGAAGGGGGCAGAGCTGCACCAAACAGGAATAGGATGAGATGTGTGAATTATTCTTACAGGACATACATAATAAGAAAATGACTTATTGAAATAAAGTATTTTTTGTATTTTTTATAAACATATTTCTGTAAAAAATGTTGGTGGTTAACGGTTACCATCTTTTGTAGCTTACTTAACTTTGCTGTTTAGACTGGGACAGAAAAAGCAGAATCATTTGATTATCATTAGAGTGTGGGCGAGCTTCTGACAGCTTTTTTGTACTGCTGGAGGCACAGATCTGGTAGGACAGCAACACTATGGGGGTCATTTATTAAGACCATCATTTTAGACGCTGGTCTTAATAAGCTCCTGTGCTGGTGGTGGATCCGCCACAGTTATGTAGAGAGACACTGTCCTCTACATAACTTCTGCGGGATCCACCGCTGGTTCTGAATCTACACAATCTCCCTTGTTGGTGTAGATTTAGAACATTTTCTACGCCTAAAAGAGGCTCTTTCCCTGGCCATACCACACCGAATTTTTTAGACCTGGCGTGCGCGGCGAAAAATTGCAGATTGGGGCGCAAAGAACCTTTGGGCCGCAATCTGCGCAAGAAATACGTCTAATGTATATTTCTGTTAGTAAATAACCCCCTAGATACATGGATAAAGCTCTGTACATCTCCTCTGTCACTTCCAAATATAACATATCTCTGTCAATTAGCTTCCATTCACAGCTGCTCCCATAAAGCACACACACTATGAAGGTACAGTGCTTTCAATATAGCCACCCCAAGGCTGTAACAGTAGCCCCTTCCTGCCCGACATATCAACACAGGCACGTGACTGACTGCTGTGGTTACATACTCATGTCAACATGTCATTGCTGGAGACCAGCATTCAGTGGTTGGCAATGGACTAGGAAGCAGTCACATTGCAGCGGCAAAAGATTATTAACGAGTATATCCGGGAATGTATCAAGATTGTCTCTGGAAAACCATCCTAGAAGGTGGCTAAGATGGGTTGTCTCCATTTCTATCTATTTTAGAGGAGAGTCCCTGCTCTACAGTAGGTAGTATTGGGTTGATTGTACATGAAATGTGCCGTCAGGCTGAGCAGCCTGATAGCACATCTAGGGCAATTATGACCAAAATCAAATTTGTGATTAATTGAACATTTTACCTCGATTACGATGAATGAAAGATTATTTATAGTTTTCTTTTGCCCTAATAGTTCACTGTCAACAGGGTCGGGTGTGCACATGCTCAACTGTTAAATCTAAGGGAATGTGTGTGATGGGATCAGGGGTAGGAAAAGGAAGGGGAACCCAGGATCGTTCGGTACTGCACAGTGATAGCTATTTGTTGATTCGAGCGCACGCGCCGTTGACTTCATCCCATCTGGAAGTAGAAGCATTGTCACCAGAGTAAGTATCTGGACATTCTCTATCTCATCAGGGAAACATGGGTTGCAACTACAACATTGGTCATGGGAAACATAATGGTTGCCATGTTGGTTGTCACTCAGGCTTTTCAGAAAGACATATACTATTGTTTTTTTGTTACATTCCATAGTTTCTTTAAAATTCCAAAAATTATCTGCAAAGCCATATTGTTACATGCTTACCCAAAGGAAGGGCATGGGGAAGGGCATCCAGGACAAGTCTTGCAAAATGGTGCTATATAACCACCAGTGCATTGACACTGATTGCAGACACAAGTCCCCCGGCCACTGCATATGCTCCCATTATCCGTACACCGATCTGTAGATTTTTTGCACTGACATTCAGTCCCATCATAGCCATCAAAACAATTGCAGACGCCACAGTTACACTCTCCTGGAAAATAAAAGGCAACAGGTTAGACAGGTAGCTCCAGCCTTGTCTTGTCAGGAGTAGACAGTTAATGCTGCAAGCAATATCGTGTCTAAATACAGCAGCAAGTAATTATAAAAAAACAAACAACAAAAATAAAACTCTAATAATAATTCCATATCACACTGCAATATGTGTCAGAGCTTCTTTGCTATGAGACTCCAATTTCTCAGCTTGTGTAGACCTGGTTTGCTACTATAAATGCATAACATTTGTCATTTGTCACATTACAACCTCTAACACTGGAAAGACAAGTACAGTATTTACAGGATAATTCAGATTGATATATAGTTTTTTGGGAAAAGATACAATATAAAGGGTGCCTTCACACAAGAACTATACGTGTCCACAAAATGGGCCAAAATAGGACATGCTATATAATTTGCAGAAGGGCCACACAGATCCATAAAAATACGGATGTGTATATGGCCCCCTAGAATGAATGGGTCATTGTGCTATCATGGACGGAAAGGGAACTTAAAGTGTCCCTGGAAAAAACCCCAAAAGTGGCTCTTTGTTGTAGGTGGGTCCAAATTGACAGAAGGCAGGGCCAACACAAGTAGACAGGGACAACAGAAGAAGGCAGCACCTGCAAAACTGTAGTGCAGCACAAAATACCACCCCAGCAGAACCAAATACCACAGTGCAAAACAAAATACTGCCTCAACAATAGCAAATACCACAGTGCTGCTCAAAATACTGTCGCCCACTTGCAGCGGTTGGGTAGGTGCATAAGCACCTGATGTTCCTAAGATTAAGTTATGCTGAGAGTATCAGATCATTATGTACCCGGCCATTGGCTTTGAGGAGGGATCAGGAGACCCTCTTGACATCGGCCCACTAGAAAATTTCCCTGAAGGGTCTATGGCCAGTCCACCCCTGGCACAACACGGCTGGACATCTTGCAACTGCCTTGGCGATCGCATTCATTTCTATGAGATTACCGATGCTCAACGATCCTGGCCGCGACAGGTGTCACGTGACCAGTGTTGCCGTGTAGCCCTAGCCTATAAGTACACCTCTTTTGATATTTGCTGATGCAGTGTTCCACTCCGTAGTAGTAGTGGGGCTCTGTATAAATATTGGTATTTGCAGAATGTCATTTTATATTATGTATGTATACTGCTATAATTCCTTTTAACAGGATGTTTACACCTTGCATGTAGACACAAGTCACCCCTATGTGGTGCTGGTACTAAAGATCTATATATATAGAACAGGTTACAGGAAGTTCAAGGCAGTAAGCAGTTGGCAATTGACAGCAGTAGTTCAGTGCAGTCAAGTAAAGTATGGTCAGTGGAAGTTTAGTCTGCAGCCAAGGGAAGCTAGTCCCAAGTCAGACACAAAAGTCAGGCGCTTCAGGCAGACCGCAGAGTCACACAAGGGAGCCAGCTAACTAAAGCTAAGGCTAGACTCACCGAAACCTTCAGAAGCCAAGTAAGATGACAAGTAGCTACCCCTCTGAGTTGTGTGCAGACCAAGGGTAGGCCTCAAGAGAGGAATAAAAGAAACACAGAGTGTTGAGGAGTATAAGGAAAGACTAGTGGAGACGAGAGTGTTACCCCAGCCTATAGACTCCATTAGCACCCAATGTGAGACAGGAGTTAGCTTATGGTGCCTGTTCACAGTCTGCAATGAAGTACAAGCTGTAAGCAGAGCTGCATTCCTCTATGGACAATGTGGACGTATTACTGAAAATTGTGAGTAAGCCAGGAAGGGAAGATATGTGTACTGGCCGTGTAAAACAGAGAAGTGTATTGATGTATACTCCATATCTGGAAGATAGACAGTTAGCCAGAAGTTAAAATAGTCTGAGTGTGACTAGAGTCAATACATTCCCAACAGCCTGTTATTAGGAGTACAGATACAACTAACTTGGATTACAATAATCTGTACATCTACCACAAGGCAAGTGATTCTCAGTAAATGTTCTATTTATTCATTCAAACGGATTCCTCTTTATTTTACCACCTCATTTGCACCCAAGAGTGTTGGTGTCATGACATCAGGGACCCTGCCTTCCCTGCACCTTAAAACCCTATACCAAGGGCGCCTCATCCAACATCTGGCAGGAGATCCCTCAAACCAGAGTGTTCCCCGAAGGAATCCAGTGCCTTCCTTCCCATCACTGCAAGGCCCAGGGAGCTCTGCTAAACCGTGAGTACCAACTACTACACCCATCAGGCCACCACACTTGCTCCTGAGACCTGGTTGCTGCACTAATTTGGTTTAGTTTAATATGAAGAGATTCCTTGACATAGAGTGGACTCTCATTGCATTCACTGGGAGCAATCTGGCACCAGGAGAGGTATAGAGTGGGCTTGGCATGCATGTTGGTACCTGCATTCCCTGGATTTAATGGAGGACATTTTGACACCAGAAATGATAAGAAGCAGAGTCGACCCAGCATGCATGTGGAACCTGCACTCCCTGAATTTTATGGTGGCCATTCTGGCACATAACAGGTAGCATTTAGTGTTAGGTTCCTGTCTTATAGAGATCGCCTTGACGTTTGGCAGAGAGGCCCAAGTAATTTTGTACAAAATGCATTTGCCAAGAATCTCAAATTCACAAAATAAGAGCAGCATTAGCACCAAAATATTTTCTATAACTATGGCATTTTTGTACTGTATTTGGTTTGCAGGGTGCTGTTGCATTCAATTTTTTTCTTTGAGATTCCTTGACATGCCACTAGGTGACAGCATCATGATTGGTAAGCACAGTCAATATATAGGTGCTATTTTCCTAAACTCACCTTGTCCTGCACACAGCTTCCCATTGAAACTTGCACAGTTCCAGTTATCACACTGACAGTATTCACCAAATATTTTTTTGGCAGGGTCATCATTTGTGTGACAGATACACTGTCCACATATGCACTCTCCGGCCCCAGAGCACACCGCTGTGTTGTTGTCTTTTTTACAGTTCTGTTCCAGGTCTTGGCTGGTTTTACTTCCTGCCGCACACTCACAGTTTTTGCCAAGGCGACCCGTATTGCAGCTGTGAATGAGAACAATTGATACATTTTGACATTTTGCATACTTTGCAATAAAGTCCATTACAATTCTGGAAAAAAGACATTTCAGACAGATATAGGTTGAAATTCTATTTTCCAGACACAAACACTTAAAGGGGAATACCAACAAAAATACTGTTTAAAGTTAAATTTAAATCCATAATTAAAATTCCCAGATACAGTTTATACAGTAATATAAAAAATGTTCATTATTATGGTATAGATTTAACTATTAGACCCCTTTCACATGACCGTATTCATGGTATGCATCGGATCCATATTTTATGTGGGTTGGACCAGCATTGAGTTTTTGTGCTTCAGTGACCAGCATTGAGTTATAAAAAACCGCCCTGCCCTGGAGAGAGATGCGCCACATTAATTTGCTATTTATTTGCTATTCACAAATTTAAGAGGCTCATCCGTCTTAATAAATTTGTCACATCTCTTGAGATTTGTGTGCCAAACTGAATTCTACACCAGCCAGGTAACGTGCATATGATATTAAAACTGTCAGACCGCTCACACACGGAGCCAGCCTCCTCCCACCCGTGCCACACCCAGTTTTTGCTAAAGTCGCAAGGGTCTTGAAAAAGGCTAAAAAAACCTTGCAAATGTTGTTGCAAAACGGCACTCGTGACAAAATTAGAAAATTTAGTACTCCAGAAAAATAGCATACAACCATAATAATTACACCCCCCCACACACACCGAAGTTTTTTTTAACAACTTTTGCTCTGTTTTTTTTGTCTGCACATACTTTGTGCCTTGTTTGCTCAGTCCAGGGTGGTTAAAAAGGTGGTGTTCTGATAGTATAAAGCCCTACACGCATTGTGTCACTTCATTCATAAACATCACAGAGTAAGGACCCTTGCACACGACTGTATGCACTCCGAGACATACGGTTGTGAGTGGGCCATATGTCCCGGAGCGGCATTGATCGTGCGTACGGGAGCGCACAGAATCATAGATTAAAATGATGCTGTGCATGTTGGGCTGCCCGCGGGACTATTGTCCTGCACTCATAAGATCTTGTGAGTGCGGGACAATAGTCCCAGGGGTGGCCCGCTGTGCGCAGCATCATAGCAGTACGGTAAGGAGCAGCGGACAGCACACGGTGTGCTGTCTGCACCTTTTGCGGCCCCACAGAAATAAATGGGTCCGGATCTGAGCTGCAAAATATGCAGCTCGGAGGCCGGGAAAACAACGGCCGTGTGAATGAAGCCTAAGGGTGCATTTACACGACCATATGTATTTTGTGGTCCGCAAAACACAGAGCGATGATTAGGAGAAACAAAATGGCCACCGTCCTGTTAGTGCACACAAAACCTGTCCTAATCACACAGGAGGAGTAGTTACTTCACAACACTGAGCTAAAGAGCTGCCTCATCCTCCTCTCTGCTCTGCTTGTCAGGGATTATGATCCTGATTACAGTTTAATATGATATTTAGCTGTATCTTTGTGGGAATGGAGTTCATCAGGAGACATGAGGTACAGAGTGGAATGACAGGACAGACTGTGGTAATGGAGACTGCATACAAGAGTTGCTGCTCATCAGCCACATCCGCACTATATTAAAGGGGTTCTCCGAGAATTAAGAAAATGAAAATACTTAAGTATTACTTTATAATAAATATATTCCCAAATACCTTTCATTATTTATCATGGCTCCTGTTGTCTAGGGAGGAAACAAAAAGGCCGCCGCCCTATTAGTACACACAAAATCTGTCCTAATCACACAGCAGGACGAGTTACTTCACAACACTGAGGTGAAGAGCTGCCTTATCCTCCTCTCTGCCCTGCTTGTCAGGGATTATGATCCTGGGGAATGGAGTTCATGAGGAGACATGAAGTACAGAGAGGGACAGACTGTGGGCTGTTGTAATGGAGACTGCATACAGGTGCCGCTGCTCATTATCCACACTCTCCTCTCTGTACTTCATGTTTCCTCATCAACTCCATTCCTACAGAGATTCAGCTGAAGTTCTTATCTGTATTCAGGATCATAATCCCTGACAAGTAGGAGAGGAGGATAAGGGCAGCTTTTTAGCACAGTGTTATAAGGTAACTTGTCCTCCTGTGTGATTAGGACAGGTTTTGTGTGTACTAATAGGACGGCGGCCGTTTTGTTTCTCCTAATCATTGCTCCCCAGACAAAACGAGCTATTATAACTAATGAACGGTATTTGGGAATATATTTATAATGAAGTAATATTTAAGTATTTTCATTTTCTTAATTCCTGGAGAACCCCTTTAACTAATCCCAATTAGAAATTTGGTGCAAACTATAAATGGCACATGCACAATATTCTGGCGCAAAATCATCGTCTCCCCTGCCCGTTCCTCTGATAGGCTACAGGCACTAGGTGCCACCTGAGCCGTACAGCACAGGACACAGGCCAGAAGAGGCCTGCATCACATTGCTGCCAGCCTGATGGAGTAAGTATGAGTGTTTTTTTTTTTTGGTACAATACAGGTGAGGATCATTGTGGGGGCACTGGGGGGCACTTCTTACTGGCACATGATATGGGGGCACATCTTACTGGTACATTATTGGGGGGTACTGTGGGGGCATCTGTGGGGATACTTCTTACTGGCACATTATTGAGGACACTATGGGGGCACTTCTTACTGGCACATTATTGGGTGGCACTATGGGGGCATCTACTGAGGCCACAAAGAAGGGGTATTTTATATGGGGGGGCTCTGTATAGGGGCATTTTATGTTATATTTATATATTTTAATATGCACATCGCGTCGCCCCGGTCCCTGGGGAAATTGTCTTGCGAGAAACAAGTCCTTGGTGCAAATAAGGTTGGGGATCACTGCATTAGAGAATGCCTGAAGGATGGTAACAAGCATGTTAATACTAATGGAAAACGGCCTTAAAGGTATTCTTCCATGGAAATCATTTATTGCCTATCCACAGGATAGGAGATAAATGTTCGATCATAAAATCTTGTTCAGGGCACCTTTCTAGTTGCAGAGGTGCAGTTTGGATCTCAGGATGGAGAAACTGTGCTGAATGAACTCTCACATGCGCATGTGCAAGATAATGCTGGGCCCTGTCAGTCACTGGGAGAGAGAGAGTGACTAAGGCAGAAAGGTAGAGGTGAAGCAGTGCTCCAAGGAGCTAGACCTGCCCCACAGTGCTCCAAGCACCTCATTATCACTCAAATAAAAATAGGATTTTCTCAATAAAGACATAGCAGACTGCTGCAAGAGATGGGTCCTTGTGCTTATCATGGTTAACCCTACCAGGTTGTATGTCTGGTTTCCTAGGCCTAATTATGGTAACAGATGCCACTTAAAAAAAACTGTTCACAATAAAGATTTAAGCAATATAATTTTTCTGATGACGCATTCCCTATATTCATGTGCTTCATTTTTACCTGCAGATCCCACAAACAGTCTTTCCATTAGAGCTACATGCCTCAGGATCAGGGGCGTCCTCACATATACAGTCACAGGCAGTTGTCACGATCACTCTTACAGTGTCTGTAAATCCCAAGGGTCGAATTGTAAAACTTTGATCTGGAAGGCACTTTCTCGCGGTCACTTTAACTTTAAATGTTATCTGAAAGACACAGAATTTATAATGAAGAACAAAAATATAACTTTTGCAACTGTTAATATACAAATCGGTCATAAATTATACTACATAACTTAAACCAGGGTCTATTTAGAATAATATTATAATAACCCTTAACTACCAGTGTTTTGGTCCTAAATGATCCAACAATGTTTGGAAATGTTAATCACACAGTGGTTTAACAATCCTCAGGTGTAAATTCACACAAATAAAAAGTATATAAGATAAGACTTTCTGGTTATGAAACCCTTTCTCTTTACAGTCCAGTTTGCGAGACTCTCTTCATTGTGGACCAAGTAGGCATAAGGAGTCTTATAGACCATGCATGTTCCTCTTGGAAAAAAACTATGTAAATTATCTCTATTTCCAAAAAAGAAAAAAGTTGTGCTTTTGGCACCACCTATTGGAAAACAGTTGTCCTATAAGTCAATGTTTCACCTTTTTAATCAGGCCAGAGGCATTTTTTTTGAAGAGAGGATTAATTTACTTACCTTTGCCCCAGCAGAGCATTGCTCGACCTATAAAACTCCTTACACAAGGAGAAACTTTCCTCAAGGAGAAACAGTACCCCCTTACAAAGGTATCTCATCCAGCTAAGTTAGTTCTGTCTGCTCTGATCTGTCGGGTGCAATCACCCCCAAAACAGTTGTCTGCAGATGAAGTACAGGCTTGGCTATATTTATAAGTTATGCTTTAAGGTTTGCTTAAAAGTTCAAACAAAGACTTATAGGATAGCCGCCTTCCAGCAGGTGGCACTTAAGGCACAATTTTCTATTTGGAACGAAAACTAAATTGCATACTGTTGGCAATTATAAAATGGAAAGAAGGATACAGAGAGAGCAAGAGAGAGAGAGAGAGACAGAGAGAGATTAGTATGCCACTCTGGGTTTTTGAGAAAAATATATGCATTGTCTGGTGGGTATTCTTTCTAATTATGGAGAGTGTCTAGTATGCATGAGGAGTACTGGATTTCTGGGAGAATTTCTCTCTCTCTCAGTTTTATAAACCATTTTTTAGATCAATTTCAGTATATTTGGTCCCAAATCAAATCTTTTCCAAAATTTTGGATATTAATGGTAACAGTTTATATTAGTGTCCTTCTTCATGATGTACTGCCTTTATAGAATATAATACGCAGAATATAGCCAATGGGTCCAGTATTTCATACTATGTAAATCCTGTAATTCCATCTATACATTTCATTTACCTCTTCGTTGATCTTCACATTGCTGCAAGCCCCTTTCACATCATTTAGAGTATTAACACCATTGGAGCAGTGTGAATCGTATAGAATATCCAGAAAGTCTGGAGTAATTCCATGGTCCAGAATGACCTCAGATGACAAGTTCTGTAATTAGACAAAGGAAATGTGAACACCATTTCTGACAATACAAAGTTTAGAATTTAAACAACCAGCCTATTTTAGACCTTCAGGACCGAGCATTTATTAATTTTTTTCATCTACTTAATGCAAATTCATAACTTCTTTTTTTCTTTCGGCCCAGCTGTGTGATTGAAAATTTTTCTTTTGAAGGACACGTGTTTTTTTTTGAAGGACACGTTGTAGCTTGTACTGACATCATTTTTTCATATAATTGTCTAGTGAACTTTTAACTTGAAATGTATAACACAATACGCTGTGAAACCTTGAAATACACTAAACACACACACAGTGGCACCTGAAATAAATAATACAATACAATGTGCCCCTGAAATCAATAATACTACAAAAAGTCTATACAGAGTGATCCCTCCAGTATAAGGTGCCTGCAAAATACATAATACACTGCACCACCTGAAATAAATATTACTTTATACTGTGCCATGAATTAAATAATTCAGTACAGTGCAGCGGCTGAAATTACCATTATTATATAAATATTTAACCCCTTAAAGGGGTATTCCCATCTCAAGGATCAATGTTTAAAACGTAATACTGGTGGCCATGGGTACTTTTTGTAATTAGATGTCATTACACATATATCCCCCATATCCATAAATCCAATTTTCTTACCCCCTTGTTTAGTTGTGGTTCCCCTTGGTTACGGCCCGCTTTTTCACATAATTGCCAAAGGCCGCGCTTGCGCAGAAGGAGTCCTTTTTCACCCAGGCAGCCGCTGCTTGTATCCGGAGCGCGCACGTCGCCGCGCATGCGCACATGCGCGCTCCATTCCCGGCTGTCTGATACAGAGCAGCACTTGCTCTGTATCAGATGCGGGCAGCCGCGCATGCGCGGTAGCTGCCTCCGGCTTCTCCGCTATGTCTGATACAGAGCAGCGATTGCTCTGTATCAGATGCGGGCAGAGATGACAGAGAGAAGAGGATCGCGAGCCGGAGACACCTGCATCTACAGAGGTAAGTATAAAAAAAACCACTATACTTACCAACGATGTGGGCACTGGGGGCGGTGGGGGAACAATGTGGAGGAAGATTGAGGGGGAACAATTGAGTATCACTGATTTTTTTTTATTTTTTATATATACTGATTTTGGGGACACTGGGTGTGGTGGGGGCCATAACAATGTGGAGGAAGATTGAGGGGGGACATATATATATATGTTCTCTAGGGGGAATAATTGAGTATCACTGTTTTTTTTTTTTTTAATATATTGATTTTGGGGACACTAGGGGACACTGGGTGTGGTGGGGGCCATAACATTGTGGAGGGAGGGTGAGGGGGACATAAATATATTTTCTCTAGGGGGAACAATTGAGTATCACTGATTTTTTTATTTTTTATATGTTGATTTTGGGGACACTATGGGACACTGGGTGTGGTGGGGGCCATAATAATGTGGAGGGAGGGTGAGGGGGGACATATATACATTTTTATTTTGAGGAGCGCTGTTTTTTTTTTAATTGTTTTTTAAATTGATATATGGAACACTAGGGGGAAGATAAAAGACGTTTAAAGTGACATCACTGTATTTATTATCCCTGTACGGTGACATCACTGTGTTTATTATTAGTGTTGAGCGAGCTGCTGGACGGGAGGAATCACTACAAAGTAGAAGCCTGAGGAGGTAAGTGGTCTGTGTTTGTTTGTTTGTTTTCTATTTTTCAGGGTCATGAATGCAGAGGACTACGTTGGATTCGGTGGACTACGTCGGACCAGCTTTTTTACTTTTTAAATAAAATGGTCAAACAGGGGTCTGGGGGAGTGTTTATTTCAATAAAATGTTTTATACTGGTGTGTGTGTATTTTTTTTTACGATACTACAGTTTTAGTAATTACGGCTATCTACAGACGGCCCTGATTACTAATACTGGGCTTAGTGCTTGCCGGTATGGCAGGCCAGCACTAACCCCAACATCTATTACCTCGGCACCCACCACCACCAGGGGTGTCGGGAAGAGCCTGGTACCCGCAGGACCGGACCTTCAAAATTGAGGGTCTGGCTCTGGGGCGGCTGCAGGCTGGTACCATTAGGCTGGGAAGGGCCAATAACCATGTCCCTTCCC
Organism: Rhinella marina; assembly: GCA_900303285.1. Lineage (NCBI taxonomy): Eukaryota > Metazoa > Chordata > Amphibia > Anura > Bufonidae > Rhinella > Rhinella marina. Next base: position 2,961 of record ONZH01004525.1, on the reverse strand, counting down.
ACCCTGGTAGTGCCAGGCTGCAGCTGCTGGTTGTGTCTGGCTGGCGAAGGAAAAAAGGGGGGGACCCCACGCCATTTTTTTTCCAAAAAATAATTAAATAATTTTAAAAAATGGCGTGGGGTCCCCCCCTTTTTTCCTTTGCCAGCCAGACACAACCAGCAACGGCAGCCCGGCATTTCCAGGGTGGGAAGGGACACGGTTATTGGCCCTTCCCAGCCTAATGGTACCAGCCTGCAGCCGCCCCAGAGCCAGACCCTCAATTTAGAAGGTCCGGTCCTGCGGGTACCCTGGTGGCGGTGGGTGCCGAGGTAATAGATGTTGGGGTTAGTGCTGGCCTGCCATACCGGCAAGCACTAAGCCCAGTATTAGTAATCAGGGCTGTCAGTAGATAGCCATAATTACTAAAACTGTAGTATTGTAAAAAAAAATACACACACAAGTATAAAACATTTTATTGAAATAAACACTCCCCCAGATCCCTGTTTGACCATTTTATTTAAAAAAAAAAGCTGGTCCGACGTAGTCCACCGAATCCGACGTAGTCCTCTGCATTCACGACCCTGAAAAATAGAAAACAAACACACAAACACAGACCACTTACCTCTTCCTGCACTGGGATAATACACACAGCGATGTCACTGTACAGGGATAAAAAACACAGCGATGTCACTGTACAGGGATAATAAACACAGAGATGTCACCGTACAGGGATAATAAACACAGTGATGTCACCGTACAGAGATAATAAACACAGTGATGTCACAGTACAGGGATAATAAACACAGTGATGTCACAGTACAGGGATAATGAACACAGTGATGTCACAGTACAGGGATAATAAACACAGTGATGTCACACAGTACAGGGATAATAAACACAGTGATGTCACTGTACAGGGATAACAAACACAGTGATGTCACGAGTACAGAGATAATAAACACAGTGATGTCAACAGTACAGAGATAATAACACACAGCGATGTCACAGTACAGGGATAATACACACAGCGATGTCACAGTACAGGATAATACACACAGCGATGTCACTTACAGACATAATAAACACAGCAATGTCACAGTACAGGGATAATAAACACAGTGATGTCACAGTACAGGGATAATAAACACAGTTGATGTCACTGTACAGGGATAACAACACAGTGATGTCACAGTACAGAGATAATAAAACACAGCGAGTCACTGTACAGGGATAATAAACACAGCGATGTCACAGTACAGGATAATAAACACAGTGATGTCACTGTACAGGGATAACAAACACAGTGATGTCACAGTACAGAGATAATAACACAGCGATGTCACTGTACAGGGATAATAAACACAGCGATGTCACAGTACAGGATAATAAACACAGTGATGTCACAGTACAGGGATAATAACACAGTGATGTCACTGTACAGGGATAACAAACACAGTGATTGTCACAGTACAGAGATAATAAACACAGCGATGTCACTGTACAGGGATAATAAACACAGTGATGTCACAGTACAGGGATAAATACACACAGTGATGTCACAGTACAGAGATAATAAACACAGTGATGTCACAGTACAGACATAATAAACACAGTGATGTCACTGTACAGAGATAATAAACACAGTGATGTCACAGTACAGAGATAATAAACACAGTGATGTCACTGTACAGGGATAATAAACACAGTGATGTCACAGTACAGGGATAATAAACACAGTTGATGTCACTGTACAGAGATAATAAACACAGTGATGTCACTGTACATGGATAATAAACACAGTGATGTCACAGTACAGGGATAATAAACACAGTGATGTCACAGTACAGAGATAATAAACACAGTGCTGTCACTGTACAGAGATAATAAACACAGTGATGTCACTGTACAGGGATAATAAACCTCAGATCAACACATTGTGCCCCCATCAGACCTCAGATCAGCGTCTTGTGCCCCCATCAGACCTCAGATCAACACAATGTGCCTCCATGTGCCCCCATCAGACCTCAGGTCAGCGTCTTGTGCTGCGTCAGGTCATAGTGAGCGCCGGCAGGGAAGACAGTGGAGCGCGGAACCTGATGGCAGCGGCAGCGCAGAACAGGTAAGTATGCTTTTTTAAAGTGGCTGGGTGGGCTGATCTGAGGTCTGAGGGGGGCGCGGGGCCCCCCATGAAATCAATGGAGCCGGGGCCTGGAGCAGTAGCACCAGATGCTCCAATTATAATCCGGCCCTGGCTGCGCCCCCCTCTAGATGGCGCCCTAGGCGCTCGCCTCCCCCGCCTACCCCTAGTCCCAGGCCCTGGGAAGCGGTTCAGGCACAGTGTGAGAGGAAAGACAGATGTAGCAGAGCTGAGTTAGAAGTTGCTTAGCTATTGGGGGAGGTGAAGACAGATGTAGCGGAGCTGTATAGGTAGCAGTTCATCCACAGTGTGACAGAAAGTGGTTCAGTCACAGTGTGAGAGAGAAAGACAGATGTAGCAGACTGTATGAGGTAGTGGTTCACAGTGAGAGAGAAAGACAGATGTAGCAGAGTATGTGAGCACAGTGTGAGAGAGAAAGACAGATGTAGCAGATGTGTATAGTAGCGGTTCAGGCACGTGTGTGAGAGAAAGACAATGTAGGTAGCGTTTCTGCACAGGCAGAGAAAGACAGATGTAGCGTGAGGTTGAGACAGAAGACAGATGTAGCAGAGCTGTATGGGTAGCGGTTCAGCACAGCGTGAGGAGAGAAAGACAGATAGGTAGCGGCAGAGCGTTATGTGGTAGCGTTTCAGGCACAGCGTGAGAGAGAAAGACAGATGTAGCAGAGCTGTTGGTAGCGTTTCAGGCCACACGTGAGGAGAAAGACAGATGTAGCAGAGTGTATAGTTAGCAGCTTCAGCACAGCGTGAGAGAGAAAGACAATGTAGCAGAGCTGTAGGTAGTGGTTAGCAGTGTGAGACAGAAAGACAGATGTAGCAGAGCTG
>ONZH01004524.1:0-29140 GCA_900303285.1 Rhinella marina | reverse complement strand
ACCGCAGAGCTACCTCCCTAGCTTCATGTCTCAACTTACAGGGACACGTGGTAGAGGACTGCTGAAGCCACAACAGTGCGAACAGGTGATGTCGTGGATTGCGGACAATGCTTCAAGTAATTTGTCCACCAGTCAGTCTTCCACGCAGTCCACCCAAGTTACCCAAGGGAGCACTCCTCTGGCTCCTCCACCTCAACCTCCTTCCCCCCAGTCTGCCCCCTCCCAGGAAAATTTGGAATGCAATCCGGCATACTCTGAGGAACTGTTTTCTGGACCCTTCCCAGAGTCACAAACCACTTCTCAGGTTGCTGCTGCCCTCTTTCCCGATGCCCAAGTTTTCCAACTGTCGCAGTCTGTGGGTGATGATGATGACATTGTTGACTTAGTGAAAGAAGTGTGTAAAGAGGTGTCAGATGATGAGGAGACACGGTTGTCAGACAGTGGTGAAGTTGTCAGGGTAGGAAGTCCGAGGGGGGAGCAGACTGAGGAATCGGAGGATGACGAGGTGACTGACCCAAGCTGGGTTGATAAGCCGAGTGAAGACAGTGCTTCTGAGGCGGAGGCGAGTGCTGCACCAGAACAGGTTGTAAGAGGCAGTGGTGTGGCCAGAGGGAGAAGCAGGGCCAGAGCTGGTGCATCAGCAGCAACTGTTTCACGCTGTGAAGCTCCTGTGGCGAGGCCTAGATGTTCGCAAGTCTGGAGGTTCTTTAAAGAAAGTGAGGATGACCAACGGACTGTGGTGTGCAACCTGTGCCACACCAGGATCAGCAGGGGTGCCACCACTACTAGCCTAACCACCACCAGCATGCGCAGGCATATGAGTGCTAAACACCCCACTCAATGGAACCAAGGCCGTTCACCTCCTGCGGGTCCCACCACTGCTCCTTCCCCTGTGTCACTCGCTGCCTCTGCTAGTCAACCCCCTTCCCAGAACCCCGGCATGAGCGCCTCCCGCCGGAAAACCACACCTTCGCCTACAAGATCCTCCACAGCGTCCACCAATGTGTCCCTGCGCAGCGTTCAGCTGTCTTTACAGCAGACGCTGGAGCGCAAGAGGAAATACAGTTCCACCCACCCACATGTCCAAGCCCTCAATGTCCACATCTCCAAATTGCTGAGCCTGGAGATGCTGCCCTATAGGCTGGTAGAGACCGAGGCCTTTCGCAACCTCATGGCGGTGGCTGCCCCTCGGTATTCGGTCCCCAGCCGCCACTATTTTTCCCGATGTGCCATCCCAGCCCTACACCAGCATGTGTCACAGAACATCATCCGTGCCCTGACCAACGCTGTTTCTGAGAAGGTCCACCTAACCAAGTGCTGCCGGGCAGGGACACTATATATCACTGACGGCACATTGGGTTAACTTGGTGGAGGCTGGGACCGAGTCTGACCCTGGGGCCGCTCATGTACTGCCCACACCGAGGATTGCGGGGCCTACCTCGGTCATGGTCTCTCAGACGTACTATGCCTCCTCCTCCGACCCCACCTCCTCCTCCACCTCCTCATTACCATCCGTGGGCACGGCGCCTTAAGTCGGTAGCTCTAGGCGCAGCAGCAGTGCCGTGGCTAAGCGCCAGCAGGCGGTGCTCAGACTGCTGAGCTTAGGTGACAAAAGGCACACCGCCCAAGAACTATTACTGGGCATCACGGCACAGACCGATCTGTGGCTGGCACCTCTGAACCTCAAGCCAGACATGGTTGTGTGTGACAACGGGCGTAACCTGGTGGCGGCTCTGCAACTCGGCAGACTGACACATGTGCCATGCCTGGCCCACATGTTCAATCTCATAGTTCAGCGGTTCCTCAAGACATACCCCAATCTGTCTGATTTGCTCACCAAAGTGCGCCGCATCTGTGCGCATTTCCGCAAGTCGACCACAGATGCTGCCACTCTCAGGGCGGCGCAGCGCCGCCTACAACTGCCCGCTCACTGACTGTTGTGCGACGTGCCCACAAGATGGAATTCGACATTAAACATGTTATCCAGAGTTTACCAGCAGCGCAGAGTGATTGTAGACTGCCAGATGTCAACTTCCACCAGAACTGGTAGTCAGGTCAGTCAGATTCCTCAAGTCTACAATGAGGAGTGGACGTGGATGTCTGAGATCTGCCAGGTGTTGAGCAACTTTGAGGAGTCAACACAGATGGTCAGCGGCGATGCCGCCATTATCAGCCTCACCATCCCGCTGCTTTGCCTGTTGAAAAACTCACTGCTCAGCATGAAGTCGGAACCTTTGTGCTTGTCACAAGAGAAATGGTGGAGGAATATATGTCGCTTGATAGCCAGAGCACCCTCCGGTCTGTTTCTTAGCGCGTATCGGAGGAGGGGGATGAGGATGAGGAGGAAGAGGAGGAGAATGTTGGCGAGACAGAAGAGGGTACCAATGCTCAGTCCTTCTTAACTCTTCAGCGTGTATGGTCTGAAGAGGAGGAGGAGGAGGAAATGGAGAGTCAGGCCAGTGAGGAGAGGGAATTCTTGCGTGTTGGGACTCTGGCGCACATCGCAGACTTCATGTTAGGCTGCCTATCCCGTGACCCTCGCGTTAGAAGCATTTTTTCAAACACCGATTACTGGGTGTTCACTCTCCTGGACCCACGGTACAAGCAGAACCTTTCCACTCTCATCCCTGTATAGGAAAGGAGTATGAGAGTGAATCAATATCAACAGGCCCTGGTGCACAAGCTGAAACAATCCTTCCCATCTGACGCCGCTAGCGGCAGAGGGCATGGTTCTGTGGGCCAAGTAGCAGGGGAGAGGAGGCGAGCAGGCAGCTTGTCCAGCACTGGCAGGGGAACGCTCTCCAAGGCCTTTGCCAGTTTTATGTCACCCTAGCAAGACACTGTCACCTGTCCCCAGTCTAGGCAGAGTAGGGGTGAGCTTTACAGAAAGATGGTGAGGGTGTACCTAGCTGACCATACCAACGTCCGGACCGATCACTCTGCTCCATACAACTACTGGGTTTCAAAGCTGGACACATGGCCTGAACTGGCGCTGTACGCCTTGGAGGTGCTGGCCTGCCCTGTCACTAGCGTGTTGTCAGAGCGGGTATTCAGTGCAGCTGGTGGCGTCATCACCGATAAGCGTACACGCCTGTCAACTGACAGCGCTGACAGGCTGACGCTTATTAAAATGAACAAAGCCTGGATTTCACCGGAATTCAAGTCTCCTCCGGGGGAAAGCAGCTAAAGATTAACATTACTTATGTATCCGACTCCTCTTCTCTACTCCTCCTACTCCTCCTCCTCCTTGTCGTCTTTGCCTAACGCTGACCCAAAAAACGCAATTTTTTAGAGGGCCAACTGACACTCTTTTACCACAATTTTTCCGGAGGGCCCCCTACAGGCCCTCTCTCCAAACAATTTTTCTGGAGGTCCAGCTACAGGCCCTCTCTCTAAACAATTTTTCCGGACGGCCCCCTACAGGCCCTCTCTCCAAACAATTTTTCCAGAGGTCTACCTACAGGCCCTCTCTCTAAACAATTTTTCCGGATGGCCCCCTACAGGCCCTCTCTCAAAACAATTTTTCCAGAGGTCCACCTACAGGCCCTCTCTCTAAACAATTTTTCCGGAGGGCCCCCTACAGGCCCTCTCTCCAAACAATTTTTCCGGAGGTCCACCTACAGGCCCTCTCTCTAAACAATTTTTCCGGAGGGCCACCTACAGGCCCTCTCTCCAAACTATTTTTCCGCAGTGTTAACTACAGACAGTGTAAAACAATGTTTCAGGAGCGTCAAACAGACATTCCAAAACAATTTTTCAGGAGGCGCAAGTACCAACTTAATGTACTCCGAAAAGAAAAAAAATTTTGGAGGCTCAACAAAAGCCATTTCACTGCATTCTCAGTCGGACAAAGTCATTGGTGGTGCAACCGCCATTCTGTGTCAGGCTAAATTTTTGGGTGCTTCACCAGCTACCGCATACTAACTCAGTCACTCTGTTGTCACCGCCACCATACAGGGCCACGAAAAATGTCTATGTGGTTCACCTGCTCCAGCAGTGTCACTCGCTCACTCTGTTGCCACCGCCATGCTGCGTCAGGCTAAATTTTTGGGTGGTTCACCTGCTTCCTCATCTAACTTGGTCACTTGTTGGTGTCACCGTCATGCTGTGTCAGGCTTATGCCTGCATCGTGTGACTGGGGATAGGAGAGCAGTGCCAGCATGGGCATGGGTGATGGACCTTCGTTGCACCTAGTTGGGTGCTTCCCTAACATGTGATGGGCATGTGCCTCGCCTTTCTTGGTCTAGGTGAGCACAATTGCCATGAGGGTAACCACCAGGCTGTTTCAGGAGAATTTGGGGTAATGGTGCCCCTGCTGTTTCCTGTCCATTTCCGTGGTGTTTCCATCATTTTCTGAGGTTTCCAGGTTTTCACCCAGCCTTCCCTAGGCAGAGCCTTGGTCCCCCTGCAAAAATGCTCGAGTCATTGACTTCAATAGGGTTCGTTACTTGAAACGAGCACCCGAGCATCGGGAAAAGTTCGTCTCGAATAACGAGCACCCGAGCATTTTAGTGCTCGCTCATCTCTACTTACCATCCCTTATGTCCGTTGGCATAGGTTTGGGGCCACACCAAACTCAGCCACTGTAGAAACACTATAATGCCTAAATGCTACATACACCGTTACTCTCCCTACTAACTATATAAAGAAGTTGAAGTCTGATAAGTCTGATAAGGAATTTAAAAAAGACTCTTCTATTGTTCCTGAATCCTGTCTCAAATCTGAGTTACAATTCCCGAATAGGAGACATATCTCTAATTCTTTCTATCTTCAATGTTGGAGAAGTACAATGAGTCTCTTGTGAAGACAAGGAGCCCAGTATGAAGTCACACCCCAAACTGAGAATGGAAAGGGACCAATCTAAACTACAGTAGCTATAGAGAGGGACTTCTGAAAAGACTTATAGCTTGCATTGAAAAGGTAAAAGGAGCTTGAAAGGTAATGGATTCAGGCTGTCATTCCACAAATGGGCTCGTTCTGCAAGAACAGAATAATAGACAAAAATATTAGTTTAAAAATGTGCCAAATAAAAAAAAAAGGTGAAACTTGATAAATTTGGTGCAAAGTACGCCCATGCAGACTCAAGCAAAACTGACTTTAAATATTACTCTCATGATAAATTTCACCCCATTGTCTTCAAGTCCTGCCCACACAGATGTGGTGGCTATTTCTATGGTACCATAGATTTAAAAAAATAAAGACAACCGGAATATATGCCTCTAATGCAACATTGCCACATTTGTAACAACTGCACTCTGATTTCATACATATTGTATACCAGGTGTACACAGCAATTTTAGTCTTAAAGCAACATTAAAGCTAGATTGCATTATATTGGGAAATTCTTTTTTTCATAAGAGTAGATTCAGTGCTTTTCTTGGGTTCTAACATATGACTTGTACATTTGTTATGTCTTCTGGAAGTAGAGTTACAGCAGTATAGCATTAACCGTCTTCCTTATAAAGATTACCGGATGGTTAAGAATATAAACCTTAGCGTAGCGAGGGGGGATAGGGGGTGACGGGGCATGTTCTTTTCACTGCTGGGCAGTTTGTTTTTATAGTGAAGCAGGGAGCCGTCCGCTCCATGGTTCACAGTTGCACTGAGACCCAGACTGGTGCCCCCCCCTCTTCAGGCCACACATCGCACTGGAGAGGGCACGGGGGGCCAAAGGGGGGCCACAAGGGGGGCATAACAATAGTGAGGGGGCACAAAAGTGGGCATAACTACAGTGAGGGGCACATATCTGGGCATAAATACAGTGAGAGTTTACAAACTGGGGATACATACTGTGAGGGGCACAAAGATGGGCATACCTACTGTGAGGGGCATAAATATGGGCATAACTACTATGATGGACAAAGGTGGGCATAACTACTGTGAGGGGACACAAAGGTGGGCATAACTAATATGAAGGGGCACAAAGGTGAGCACAAGTACTGTGACGGGCACAAAGATGGGCAAAACTACTGTGAGGGGCCACAAGGAGGACATAACTTTTGTGAAGGGGCCACGCGGTGGGCATATTTACTATGAGGGGGTACAATGTGGGCATTAGTACTGTCTAGTAGCACTTAGGGCAGATGCCCTAGATTACCCTGTTATACATTGAGATTGATCACTCTTACAGCACAGGGCCCCCTGCTTGGGATTTCACAGGGTGCTATCCCTTCATTATGTGATTATTCTTTTTACTGTATCACCACAGGGACCTTGTTCCGGATCCAGAGGACATCACACTCTCCAGCGACACCATGGATGAGGTAGAACCAGTTGGTTCTTTAGTTTATTGGAAAGAGTATTGGTACTGCCATGCACCCTATGAGAGATTTTATTAGGAGGAACTGGGTGAATATAGTTGTGTATTAGGTGGTGTTAAAGGAGTGGCTTAATGCAAAAAAAAAAATATGTAAACTACCGCCTCTTTAAGCAAGTTATCTGTTTTAGAATTGTTTTTTTTTTTAGTATTTCCTTCCAATCCATTTTTACTTTTAATATCCTGTATTTGATGTTATTATGTATCCTGTAGCTGTACTAGAAATGCTATCTCTGGCACCTCCATAGTTTTTTCAGTATTTATATTTCCTGCAATTTTAGGTGTACTTTTTGTGTAAAATTGTCTTTTAACACTCAATTACTTGCATCAATAAAATGTTGCTATGAGAACATACTAAAAAGGCAGTTTTCATTTATTAACCTTAAAATAGGACTTGATGCTCTATCTTGGCTTGTCAGATACAGAGAAGACAGCGCTGACACGCATGTACAATTTACTTGGTACATAATGTCAGCTGTTGCCAAATAGTAAGGAAGCCTGACATTCGAGAACTGTAAAGCTTTTGCCCTTCTCCGTGATTTTTTTTTCTAAAATAAAATTTGTACCCTCAGAAGCTCATTTCCCAGTCTCAATATCCAACTAAAATGATATCCAAGATAAGTCAAAACCTGCTTGATATTGATACTCTAACCTCTCTATACTTCTTGAGAGAATGGGAGAGAGACTTGGAGGTGAATTTTTCAGATAGTGATCTCCAGACAATCCTGTCTGCCCCGAAGCTAACCTCCAGGTGCGTCACAATACAAGAAAACACTTACAAAATAATAACTAGATGGTACATGACTCCTTCCAGATTACGGAAAATGTATGGCACTACCTCGGAGACTTGTTGGAGATGCCAAAAAGAAAGAGGCACTTTCCTACATGTTTGGTGGTCTTGTCCGTTAATCACTACGTTTTGGAATACCATTCTTGAGAAAATAAGAGAAATATTTCCCCTCAGCGAATTCCTATTTCCTACTTGCCCTAAAATTGCTCTATTAGCCTTATTACCAGACAAGATTACGCACCTAAACAAGTCACTTACCAGATTATTAATGTGCAGCTGCGAGACTATTGATTGCCTCACACTGGAAATCAGAGGCAATCCCAACAGCAACACTTTGGTTTGGAAAAATAGGAGACATCTCTAGACTAGAAGAACTTTCACATTGGAAACTTCGTTCACACCAAAAATACAATAAGATATGGTCTCCTTGGATAGAATGGAAGATGTCACAGACATAATATTCCCTTTCCTAATCACCAGTTTTTGGGTTCCTCCTGCTTTAATCTCAAAGAGAGATATGACGAGTGTATTTGTGATGTATCTTTCCTTCCATAGGATTTTTGTCCCTACTTGATAAAACTGGATTACATTCACCCCTACCTCCTCTTTACCTCCCCCTTTTTCCCTCTGTCTATATGTGGTTTGGCTGTTTGACTAGTGTTCCCTATCTGGCCCTTCATAGATAGCCAGCCCTGGAGTGCGGAGGGTAGAGACACAACACATGTACTACGCTTTAGGATATGATGTTTTGCTCTTCCCGCCCATGCTTAAGGTCGTTATGGGTCTGCTCTCTCTCATATTAATAGCTGTTATTAACACTCATGCCCTTGATGGGAGAAGACCTCTTGGATACACAATTACTATTCAGTTTGTTAGTGCCAGACTAGACAAGTTATTCATGTATGTAACTATTAGGGCTCATGCACACGAACGTGTGCCGGCCGTGCCCCTGCTGCGGGCCGCAAACTGCGGTCCGCAATGCACGGGCACTGACCGTGAGGCCACCGCATGCGGATCGTGGACCCATTCACTTCAATGGGGTCCGCGATCCGCATCCGAGGGTCAGCACCGCAAAAAAGTAGTGCTTGCGCTACTTTTTTGCGGTGCGGAGGCACGGCCAGAAACACCACGGAAGCACACTGTAGTGCTTCCGTGGTGTTCCGATCCGTGCCTCCGCTCCGCATCTCCCAGATCGCGGACCCTTTGAAGTGAATGGGTCCGCGATCCGTGATGCGGGCTGCACACGGCCGGTGCCCGTTTATTGCGGACCCGCCGTATGCGGCCCGCAGCACACGCATGGCCGGCACACGATCGTGTGCATGAGCCCTTATATGCATCTGACCTGTATATTCATGGTCTGATTGTTTGACTTTGTCATGTTATTTAAATAAATCAATAAAAAGATTTTAAAAAGAAAAAAAAATGTGGACCCAAAGTTTCAGAATGTCTATGTATTATTTGGCTAGAAGCTGCTGTAGAGCAGTAGCCGATGGATTTTATTAATGTGCAGCCATATTGGTTGTAAGTGACATTCAAATTAACTTTTTCAGCAAAAATTGGTAGATTTTCAATTTGTCAGCATATTGAATCAATGCCAAAGTAACTGTTTTGCCGTCAGTGTCTAAGAAGCTACTGTAATTCAACAACTTAGGAAAAGTTAATAAAAATGGATCTGTGCTGGTTTAACACACTTGAATGGGACAAATCTGCAAAAGTGCAGCACTCTGAAGACAGACCCTTGATCAGTCAGCTCCATGCCTAATATTGATAGCCTATTGTACCGGTAAGCCATCAGTTTTAAATGTCTTGATAACCTCTTTAAAGAGGCCCTGTCACTACCTCCTAACCTATGTATTAAAATACATAGGTGGGTAGTGGCCTCACAATGAATTCAAATCATACCTGTAATTCCCTTGTATATGCAGCGGTTGATGAGTAATTTGATGTTTAAAAAGTATGCAAATGAGCCTTCGGAGCACCAGAGGGCGGGCTTTTCCCTTCTGAGCACCGTATCTTCACCGCCCTCCCGGGTCCTAGGCACACCCTCCAGTGTTTAGAAACTACCCTATCCTTTATGATTGACAGCGCTACACCGTTCGGCGCATCTGAACGATGTCCCAGGCATGCGCAATATCGCTTGCAGAGCCGAACACTGCAAGCACTTGGATTCAACTGCGCACGCGCTGTCACTTCGCCGAACCCGGAAGTGACGGTGCGCGCTTCTTATCAGTTGAGAGGAGCCAGGAGCGAGCTCGGCGAAGTGACGGCGCGTGCGCAGTTGAATCCAAGCGCTTGCAGTGTTCGGTACTGCAAGCGCTACTGCGCATGCCTGGGACATCGTTCAGATGCGGCGAACGATCTAAGCGCTGTCAATCATAAAGGATAGGGGAGTTTCTAAACACTGGAGGGCGTGCCAAGGATCCGGGAGGGCGGTGAAGATACGGTGCTCAGAAGGGAAAAGCCCACCCTCCGGTGCTTCGAAGGCTAATTTGCATACTTTTTAAACTTCAAATTACACATCAACCGCTGCATCTACAAGGGAATTACAGGTATGATTTGAATTCATTGTGAGGCCACTACCCACCTATGTATTTTAATACATAGGTTAGGAGGTAGTGACAGAGCCTCTTTAACTAACTTTGGCTAAAGCCTCATTCACACGTCAGTGTTTCACGGACGTGTGCTGTACGTGTTCTCCACGGACAGCACACGTCCCCATTCATTTTAATGTGTGTATTCAGACATCAGTGTTTCAGCACGGTCCGTGGGTCAGTGTTTTTAGCACGGATACATGTCCTATCTTAATCCGTGTTCCCGGATCCCTCACGCCCATTATGGTCAATGATTCCGTGAAAACCACGGATCCCTCACGGATGCCATCCGTGTTGCATCCGTGTTTCACGGATCATTAAGAAGAGATGCTTTGAAAATTATTTTTCAGCTGTTCAGTGTGTGAAACACGGATGCAACACAGACGGCCAAACACGGACCCACGGACCCAACACGGATCCTTCACGGACAGCTTCACGGATGCCTCACTGACCACCTGCTCACGGATTTGAGCATGGACACGGACGTGTGAATAAGGCTTAACGCTCTCAGTGGTGGTCAAACTGAAATATTTCTGGCCTCAAATAAATATATATATATATATATGAGTATATATATATATATATATATATATATATATATATATATATACAATGGAGGAAATAAGTATTTGATCCCCCACTGACTTTTAAAGTTTTAATACTAAAAAATAAATGAAACATTTCATAATTTTATGCCAGCTTTATTTTAACAGTGCCACATAGAATATCAAAAGAAAAATGGGGAAAATTACATGAAATGAGAAATAAAAAATAATTTGCATTTCTTTGAGGGAAATAAGTATTTGATCCCCTAGTAAAACCATGACTAATGTTGGCTTCAACAGACCACTGACACACCCTAATCACAGTGAAGTCGTTACCTACATGAGAGACACCTGCCCCAAATTGTCACCTGTATAAAAGGCCACCTGCCAACAGTCTCAGTGACGCTCCAACATCTCCACCATGGGCAAGACTAAAGAGCTGTCTAAAGATGTCAGGGACAAAATTGTTGACCTACACAAGGCTGGAATGGGCTACAAAGCCATAAGTAAGAAGCTGGATGAGAAGGTGACAACTGTTGGTGCAATTATTCGGAAGTGGAAGAAGTACAACATTACTGTCAATCGACCCAGGCCTGGGGCTCCATGCAAGATACCACCTCGTGGAGTCTCATTGATCATGAGAAAGGCCAAAAATCAGCCAAGAACTACACGGGAGGAGCAGAGTAATGATCGCAAGGCAGCTGGGACCACAGTCTCCAAAAAAACCATTGGTAATACACTGAGACGTAATGGTTTAAAATCTCAGTGTTACTCTGCTCAAGAAGGCTCACGTCCAGGCCCACCTCAAGTTTGCCAATGAACATATTAATGACTCCGAGAGAGACTGGGAGAAGGTGCTGTGGTCAGATGAGACCAAAATTGAGCTCTTTGGCCTCAACTCAACTCAACGTGTTTGGAGGAAGAAAAATACAGAATATGACCCTAAGAATACCATCCCCACCGTCAAGCATGGTGGTGGAAGTATTATGTTTTGGGGGTGTTTTTCTTCTAAGGGCACAGGCCAACTTCACCGCATTGACGGGAAGATGAACGGGGCCATGTATCGCAAAATCCTGGGTGACAACCTCCTTGCCTCTGCCAGGGCACTGAAAATGGGTCATGGATGGGTCTTTCAGCACGACACGACCAAAACATACAGCCAAGGAAACAAAGGAGTGGCTCCATAAGAAGCATATCAAGGTCATGGAATGACCTAGCCAGTCTCCTGACCTAAATCCCATCGAAAATCTATGGAGAGAGATGAAGCTTCGCGTTTCCAAATGCATGCCTAAAAACCTTAAGGATATGGAGATGATTTGCAGAGAGGAGTGGGCCAAAATTACTCCTGAAGTGTGTGCAAACCTTATAAAAAACTATAAGAAATGTCTGACTGCTGTGCTTGCCAACAAGGGTTTTTCCACCAAGTATTAAATGATGTTTTCCTAGGGGATCAAATACTTATTTCCCTCAAAGAAATGAAAATTATTTTTTATTTCTCATTTCATGTAATTTTCTCCGTTTTTCTTTTGATATTCTATGTGGCACTGTTAAAATAAAGCTGGCATAAAATTATGAGACGTTTCATTTATTTTTTAGTATTAAAACTTTAAAAGTCAGTGGGGGATCAAATACTTATTTCCTCCACTGTATATATATATATATATGTATAAATCAAGATACTACAGAGGCCGCCATTCCAGAAAAGGAAGCTTTGCTGTTCTTTGTGTTTTGACAGAACACTACATATACAGAAGCTCTACTTCATCCTATGAAATGCAGCTGCATCATATTCGCTTTTCACTGTGGACCACCAGTCGGATATCAAAACTTCATAGGAAGTAATCCTATGTATATGGCTTTCGTATCCTCTCAGCAGACGTTGACAACATTAAAGGCTTTCATGTAATGTCTTGTCACCACGGGAGTGATATCAAATTTCAGTATGTGTTAACACTGCCGTTCTGCTAATAACCTCAGTTATATTTATGTGTATTCTTAAACAGACCATCAACTTAAGGCATGGTGGAGCCACAGCACAATTACCACCACACCTGTTCCCTTTAGCCTGGTCTTAATGATTTTTGCAGAACACAAAGCATATCCATCAGTAAATCTATCATTATCTGTTCAAAAAAGCAGAAAAGTCTTATGGAAAATTCATTACTTCCTCTTGTTTGAAGTTCTAGTTGCTGTAAATCTGGAGACAAGCTTTCTGGTTAAGCTTAACGTGTTAAGACAATATTTGGACCTTATTCAATTAGAACTGCACCACATGGAGCCCCTTCAGGACCACATTACAAAGTCATTGGCATTTGGTATTGTATGGTGCTTCTGTTTCCCACTGTATTCTCCCCAATGTTATTATGTTACCTCAGTAGTCTCTCATTATGAAAACAGAGACAGAAAAGGAGGTTGTCATTTTACAAATCCATAATATGGCCATGTGCATAGGCCTGATTTCTTTAGGGTGGCATCAGTGCTCACATTGCAATGAAAAAATGTATTCGTTATTAATCTGCAAATTCTTCAGATACCATTCACTTTCCACACAGTACCTATATCAGTAACATATACACTGAGTGACTATGCTAAATATGCATGGTCTTGTAGAGAGCAGCATCATCATTCAGTATATTGTAGAACCGCTGCTAGTGCTTATTAATAATGCACACTTAGTGCATTTCTCAGGCAGATGACCACCATTGAAGTGAGGAGTCTTAGGATGGTAAATGACATGGGCCAAGAACCTAAGCATACTGAGTTTCTTTAAAATAAACCTGACCTTGACACATTAAAATTTTTACGTAGCTCTCCAAAAAGATAGACTAAGGACTTGAATTCCTTCTGTTAGCTGTAGAATGATTGTGCATCACTATTAGGCTTAGTTCACACTTCACTTATCAGCTCTAATTTATCGGCGTGGACTTAACCGTGCAGTGGCCCAAGATTCAAGTAGTGGCCCCATGACAGTGGGGAGGGTGTCAGCAGTAAGCCTGTGTTTGCATCACTGTTTATTTTTCCATTCTTCTGATTCATCTGAAGAACAGCCCAAAAGAATCAGATCCTATGGTTTGAGCATCCACCTTCAAACCATCAGTATTTGGTCAGCAGTATTGGTAAGGCAAAAACAGGAGTGGATTCAAAGCAGAAATAACATGTGATGGAAATATTTCCATGTCTTCTGTGTTTGGACCCACTCCTGCTTTTGGCTTCCAAATCATGATCAAATCCTGATGCAAAATACGGATTGTGTGATAGAGGCTTTATGGACGCTCAAGCAACAGGACGTAGATGTCGAAACAGCCAAACATGGACATTAGTGGCCCTGTAGCAGACTGGTGAGGGTGGCAACAGCATGAAGAGTCGACAATAGTAGCCCCGTAACAGAGAAGTGAGGGTGGCAACAGCATGAAGAGTGACAATAGTGAGCCCAGAACAAAGTGGGGCAGGGGGCAACAGCAGTTGCATTAACTGCACAAAATGGTTGCAGATCACAGTAGGAGTAGATGACAGTAGAGGCAGCAGATGAGTGGCATCAGATGGGTGGTGGTATCAGAATAGTGGCATAAACCACATAGTTCTGTATAGAATTCCTGGACGTGTATACCCTCCTCCTCGTCCTCTTCCTTCTGTGCCAGTTTAGCTTCCACAGGACTTAAGTGGCCATGAAATGTAGGTGCCACATCTTCTGTCCAGAAACCCTCCAGGATGTGAAGTCATTACATGACTTAGGCGGACTTTACACTTGTCTAAATCTACGCCAGCTCTCTTGCTAGCATATATTTAGACCATGTTCTACACCTAAAACAGGCGTAGAAAATGATAAATGAGATGGGCCTGCCCATTTTCCCTGCCCACACCACACCCCCTTTTTTAGACCTTGTGTGAATGGAGGAAAAGGGGAAAAAGTCACAGATTGCAGCACAAATAATCTTTGTGCACAAACTGAGACAGATATACTACCAAAAAGTGTCATATATCTGTTTGTAAATGACCCCCTAAGTCTGATGCACAGTAAGTCGATGCATAACAGATTAATTAATAAAGGAGCAGTAGGTGAACTAGGCATTGAGTCTCTTGCACAGTAAGTAATTCGCTCAACACTATTCGTGAGCGCTGAAAAAAAAAAGAGTTGAGTGGCCATACAAATTGTAAGTCTTTTTGCTAGTTGAGCATTTAATCAGACATGCAGGATTTACATGTATATTGAGGGTGCCATTAGGGTAGCACCCAAACCAGGAGCTATATAGAGAAGCAACCGCTGATTTATTTATTTATTTTCTTGGTTGTCTGGAATATATCTTTTGATGTACAGGTTTATATAGCAATTCTCTGATTTGAATAACTCCTGTTACACAAGGCTTGGCTCTCACATTAAACTGTGTCATGACCCTATGAAACCCTGATCCTGCAAGGTCGTCGCCATTTTCCTGTGAGATGAGCATAGGGAGAGACGTGACTATACGCTCATGCACTAGGGACAGTGTTGCTGCAAACTGTTAACAGAAAGTGTAGGACAATATTGGAGAGAGAGAGAGTGCAGGGAGACTGCAAGGAGAGTGTAGGAGACTACTGAAGTCCAGACAATTTATCACCATGTACATAACAGTACAGTGCGCCAAGAGTCATAGATAATCCATTCTGTTAGCTATAGAGTTAGCGTGCATTAGTATTACAAGCCACTGTTACTTTTAGGCAGATTTGCCTGGGTATACCTGATTTATAGCATGACAAATTAATTCATAGCAAATCAAATTTCCTGTCAAAATTCGGCAAAGCTGGTGAATAGAATTTTTCAAAACTTCATTCATCTCTAGTGACCAGATGTAAACCCAACCTAATGCATGGGTGGATTTCAACCACCAATTCCTGGTACTCTACTTTGTTTAAAAGGGGTGTCTGATCCCCAAAGCAATTTTACTTATGGCTTTGAAAGGGGTTAACGTAAAGAAAAAGAAAAAAAGAAAAGCAATTTATGAGGCGTTTAGTTCCATTGCAACACATCCTGTGCCCACTGCTTCTAATGCTC
Organism: Rhinella marina; assembly: GCA_900303285.1. Classification (NCBI taxonomy): domain Eukaryota; kingdom Metazoa; phylum Chordata; class Amphibia; order Anura; family Bufonidae; genus Rhinella; species Rhinella marina. The sequence continues at coordinate 13,869 of ONZH01004524.1, read as the reverse complement.
TGTGGAAGTCATCATGTGCACTGCTTGTGCCAATCACTGGCCTCTGAGGAATGTGTCTTCAAGTTGCATGTGACCGCTGAGATGACAGAAAGTATGTCACATGTCAATAGGACATGTTCTATTTTATAACAGGAATACGGACATATGGAAACGGAATGCTCACGGAGTAACTTCCGTTTTTTTTTTTTTGCTGAACCATTGAAATTAATTGTTTCGCATACGGTCCACAAAAAAAATGGAACGGGCACTGAAAGAAAATACATTCGCGTGCATGAGGGCTTACAGAGATAGACCTGCAGCAGAAAGACAAATGCCCTGAGAACGGACGACACCTGATCTGCCACCATGAAGAAAATGTAGCAGAGCAATTGGAGCAATTAATGGGGAGATCTCTGGATCCATGTAAAGTACAGGGCTGGTTCTAGCTTTGTTAGTAAGAATTTGTCATGTGCTATATGATGTCTGATTTTCATTTTTTACATTATTCATGGGATAACCCCTTTAAGTGAGCCAGTAAATCAAACTGCAGTTCGTTAGGATGGTCCTAAATGATAGCATGCAGTAATTTCTAGCACACTTTACATTAATTTTCTGTTTGCTTTTATACTGTATACACACACACAACATAGATCTATAGTTAAAAAAAACCTCATTCCTAATAGTAGATTTCTCAAGACTTTCTTCAGCCACAAAAAATTGAAATATAACTTTTTTTATAGCTTCTAAACTGTACTCTTATTTCTATGAACATCTTTAAAACCAGCAAACCATAATTTAAAGCCAGACAAAGGGTAATTAAATTTCAGCCCTTCTGCAACATTTAATATAAATGGTTCATTGTATTCCTTCCAAATTGGCCCTGCAGGGGCTTCAGTTTATTCTATTATAAATAAACCTCTACTGGGAAAGTGTATTATGTGAAATCTTTCAAAAATATACAAATTGTCTACGTAAATATCCCTAAGTAATTCAACCTGTAGATCTACTGTACTCGCTCCCAGTGGGCCAACCCCAGTGCCTCCTAATACATACATCTGTAACCTGGTGATGGAGGGAGTGTTGACAGAAATGAGAAGCCGATGATGTCAACAGATTTACAGTCATATAATAGTATGTCTGCATAGTACATTTGTGTCGTGTACGTACAATCGTGAAAAGGTAAGGAATCCCAGTGTTCAGATTTACTAATACTGTCTAACATTGAAACGTATCAATATGCAACTTTTTGTCTGTTTGTTTTTTGGAGTGTGAGCTTGGTTTGAAATGTTTTTTTTTTCTTTTTTTTCAGAATTTTGCACATTATTTGTTACATATCTTGCATGAAATATCTATGGGTTTTTCAGTCTAAAGTCAAATCATATTTATTACAGGCTCTGTTAATTTGTATACCAACGGGGACCTAGAGTACACTTGTGAGATGCTATCTTAGAGTACCTCAATGAAAATAAGCAAATAACTCCATATCATCATGGCTTCATGAGGGATCAGTCATGTCAAACCAATTTAATCAGTTTCTATGAGGAGGTAAGTTCTAGACTGGACCGCGGCGAATCAATGGATGTCGTATATCTGGACTTCTCCAAAGCATTTGACACTGTACCACATAAAAGGTTAGTATATAAAATGAGAATGCTTGGCCTGGGAGAAAATGTCTGTATGTGGGTAAGTAACTGGCTCAGTGATAGAAAACAGAGGGTGGTTATTAATGGTACATACTCAGATTGGGTCACTGTAACTAGTGGGGTACCACAGGGGTCAGTATTGGGCCCTATTCTCTTCAATAAATTTATTAATGATCTTGTAGAAGGCTTGCACAGTAAAATATCAATTTTTGCAGATGACACTAAACTGTGTAAAGTAATTAACACAGAAGAGGACAGTACACTGCTACAGATTGATCTGGATAGACTGGAGGCTTGGGCAGAGAAGTGGCAGATGAGGTTTAACACTGACAAATGTAAGGTTATGCACATGGGAAGGAATAATGCAAGTCACCAGTACATACTAAATGGTAAAATACTGGTTAACACTGACATGGAAAAGGACCTAGGAATTTTAGTAAACAGCAAACTAAGCTGCAGAAACCAGTGTCAGACAGCTGCTGCCAAGGCCAATAAGATAATGGGCTGCATCAAAAGGAGCATAGATACCTGTGATGAGAACATAGTCCTGCCACTTTACAAATCACTAGTCAGACCACACATGGAATACTGTGTACAGTTCTGGGCTCCTGTGAACAAGGCAGACATAGCAGAGCTGAAGAGGGTTCAGAGGAGGGCAAGTAAAGTAATAACTGGAATGGGTGGACTACAGTACCCAGAAAGATTATCAAAATTAGGCTTATTCACTTTAGAAAAAAGACGACTGAGGGGAGATCTAATAACTATGTATAAATATATCAGAGGTCAGTACAGAGATCTCTCCCACGATCTATTTATCCCCAGGACTGTGACTGTGACGAGGGGACATCCTCTGCGTCTGGAGGAAAGAAGGTTTGTACACAAACATAGAAGAGGATTCTTTACGGTAAGAGCAGTGAGACTATGGAACTCTCTGCCTCAGGAGGTGGTGATGGTAAGTTCACTAAAAGAATTCAAGAGGGGCCTGGATGTATTTTTGGAGGGTAATAATATTACAGGTTATAGTTACTAGAGAGGGGTCGTTGATCCAGGGAGTAATTCTGATGCCTGACTGGAGTCGGGAAGGAATTTTTTTCCTCTAAAGTGGGGAAAATTGGCTTCTACCTCACAGGGGTTTTTTGCCTTCCTCTGGATCAACTTGTAGGATAACAGGCCGAACTGGATGGACAGATGTCTTTTTTCGGCCTTATAAACTATGTTACTATGTTACCCAGTTAATGTCAGAGACTATTAGACTGGTAAAGGGCATCTGTCAGCAGATTTGTACCAATGAAACTGGCTGACCTGTTCCACTTGGCAGCTGAAGACATCTGTGTTGGTCCCATGTTCATATGTGCCCGCATTGCTTAGAAAAATTTAGTTTTGATATATGAAATTAGCCTCTAGGAGCAAAGAGGGCGTTGCTGTTAGTCCTGGAGGATCTTTTCTCTCTGCAACTGCCACATCCTCTGCACTTTGATTGACAGGACCAGGTCTGATGATGTTCATAACCATGCCTGGCCCTTCTTATATTGTATTCACTTACTATATCTAATCATGCTTTATGCAGTCCATTGCATTTATCTGATCATCCCACGTCTTCTCTTCTTTGATATTAGTAGTGGCTTTAAATCATGGGTAAGATGGCTATTTCTTTTGAGATAAATGGCTATTATTCATTGGCTGCGATCATGGTTGCTTTTATAGCTTGTATTTTGAATGTTTGAGCATTAAAAGTTTGGAATGCATATACTTACGACCATCTTACATCCTTTTTATGGCTTACATATGCATTTCATATATGAAATACATATTTCCTTTTTTTGTGGTCATCATTTTTAATGTAATATTCGGTTGAGCGGTAATCTAGCGTATGCGCATTGCTCTGTCTGGGACGCCAGGGGCATGCACACCTCGTTCCTACATCATGCCATCACAGGTGATTACAATTGATTGTTTATTATACTTATTAACTAGCATATTTAAGACTGAACACACATACAAGCCTTTACTCCTGAGGAAGCTGGGCTTTCCCGGCGATACTTGTGGGGCAGTCTCTCTGACAATGCTCACCTAATAGCTTCGGATGTATTTAATTTCATTTCAAGGTATTGTGCTACATTCATTGAGTCTGATATTGTCCTGGACTGTATATAATTGTTCCTTATTTGTGGATTTTGGTCAGCTATTGCCTATGCCTGGTCTCATTTATACTGGCACATCCTTAATTGTACACAATTTTTAAATGTTTGTGTTTCTGTGTTTTTCACAATAAAATTGCTCTATTCATTTTATTCAATTGCAGGTGCATTCCTATTGTGGTTTTCTCTGTGGTGTTTGTCTCACTGCCTGGTCCTGTCAGTGAACGTGTAGAGGAGGCAGCAGTTGCAGAGAGAGCTGGGCCTCTAAGAGCAACGGCAACACCCCCATTGCTCCTAGAGGCTCATTTACATATATTAAAACACCATTTTTCTCAGCAGTGTGGGCACATATGAACATGGGACCAACAAAGATGCCTTCAGCTGCCAACCAGTTTCATAGATACAAATCTGCTGACAGATTCCCTTTACAAGTAAAGTAATAGAGGCAGCACTCCGACCCCATGCAAAATCAAGTGGTAATTATATTCCAGCGATGGAACATTTCAGCTGAATCTAGCCTTTATCAAGCATATGTGATTTCACTATTATGATTATAAACAGTTACATTATCAATGGGTAACAACTCCCAATGATGACAACATACAGGGTCACAGTGGCCAAATGTTCTGGTGTCTATCACCAGTTGTCTATCTTTTAAACAGAGATATGTTAGATGGAGCAGATGAACTGAATAACAAAGAAATCTGGCAAGTACAGATCAATAGTTATACCAAAGATGGAGAAACTAGTTAAAGGGGTATTCTGGTTATATGAAGTTATCCACTATCCACAGAATAGGGGATGACTATAAGATCGGTGGGGTCCAACAAGCTGGACCCCCCACCCCTCATCCAAAATGAACAGAGCGGTCGTTTGGGCATGCATGCAGCAGCTCCATTCATTTCTATGGGAATTCTGAGCACCCAGAGAACTCCCATACAGTAGAACCTGTGGATAGGGGATAACGTCATACTATCAGAATACCCCTTTAACTTCTCGTCTTACATTGGTCTCACTAAAAATCAAAATAGCTGACAACCTGGGATATGGCTACAGATAATACAGTAAGTAATAAGTGAATTTCTTTAAATTACATTTTTGGCTGAATAGGTTGTCTTTCTTCCTGTCTCACAAAAAAAACATTGCATTCCTGTGAACTAGAACTTTTTACAAAATATATATATATATCAAATTCTCATATTTTAGAATCAATCCACTCTTATCTAGACATGGGTAGCTATTTTATTCTACTTGGATCTCTGGAAATATCCTTTAATACTCTGCCACAGGATTTCACCTTGTAGATGAAGCCTCATATTTGATTAACCTAGTTGGTGCTATAGTCAGTCAATATAAAATCTAGCATTGGTGTAATATGTTTCTTTTTTCTGTTTCCACTTACTTCTCACTTTATTTTAGCTCTGTGAAATATAAGAAAAACCTCAAGTGTCTAACTGGATATCATCCATATTCATACTAGCTCCTGCTGGAGGATTTTATTGTGGCTTCATTGTAACTCCATCGACGGTTTGTATCGTAATACATTCTACTGCCAAATAGTCTGGTTATATGAACACCTAAGGCTTTGTTATTCTTGTATTAATGAGCTGGGCAGCAGGGGTATTAAAGGTGTTAATGTGAGACCTACAGCCCATTCACAACAGTACACCATGATGCCTTCACAGTAGTTAATACAGACACATGATAGAAAAAAGATCTGGCAAATGCAGCTTGTTTATGGTTTCCAGAGAGAACTAAAAAAAAAACAGATCTGGCAAATGCAGCTTGTTTATGGTTTCCAGAGAGAACTTAAAAAAAACAGATCTGGCAAATGTAGCTTGTTTATGGTTTCCAGAGAGAACTTAAAAAAAAACAGATCTGGCAAATGCAGCTTGTTTATGGTTTCCAGAGAGAACTTAAAAAAAAACAGATCTGGCAAATGTAGCTTGTTTATGGTTTCCAGAGAGAACTTAAAAAAAAACAGATCTGGCAAATGCAGCTTGTTTATGGTTTCCACAGAATAAATACAAAAAAGTATAAACAATATACTAGGTTTGACAATTGATAATTATAGACTCCACTATAATCTAACCTTAACTGCTTTATTATAATGCAGCTTTTTTCCTATTAGGCTGGACTTTTTTTGCTAGATAATTTCATTTCTTGAATGCCAGATTAGATAGCTCTCAGGCTCTCGGGCTGTTCCCTTCCTACTGTAGCGTCCTGAAAATCATGTAAGGGGCCCTTACATTGCCCGATATTCGGGCAGATTATCGCTAATGAGCGTTAGTACAAACTCTGTTTAGCAATAATTTACCCATATAAAGGTACCGTGGGAAACCCAACAAACAAGCAAAATGCTTGTTTATCGGGTAAGACATGCAAACACCTAAATGATTGTTTGCTGGCAGCAGATCTAAACAGCACTCTGCTGCCAGCAAACAATGATCATGTATGGGGATGAGTGATGGCATTAGCGATCACTGGTACCCATACTGTGGAGGAGATCGCTGCATGTAAATACAGCAGTCTCCATCACTGACGAGCATACGATTGTCAGGATGGAATGCTTCCTACTGGACAATCACTTGATACATCTAGCAGTGTAAAGGGGCCCTAATGGCAGTTTCCATGTAGTGAGGGCAGAAGTGTGCCACATACCTGAGAACTGATCAGCAATCTGAAGGGGTTTAATGAGAATTGCTCTGGTTTCTTGTTAAAATCTTGTTGTTGAATCTGCGTACTAAAATATATGTTATTATGTAGCGTTTAGCGAACATTCGCGCACTAATAACGAACGTTCAGTGTTTCAAGGTACGCAACTTCTTTGAACACGTACGCATGAGCATACAAATTGCATACGAAAATTACGGGCTTTGCTGGAGAGGAATGGTGGAGCAGGAGGAACTCTGAGTCTGACCCCTGGCTGCATATGGATACTGTATCAGCAGATGAAAGCAGATCATTCGGCTGAGACTGAGATGAGAGTGCCATCCACTCCACTACCTCATCCACTTTCTCCTCCACTACAATTTGGCGCCTTGGTGGGTTAGCCTGGTGGAACACCGGCCAAGTATTGCGAATACTACAAGTAGAAGCTCCGGCTGCAGGTTCTTTGGCACTGCTGCCCTGTGCCACCTTCTCCTTTTTTTTAGAGCTCGAGGTCTGGCTGGAACTGGACCTCTTTTGCTTATCCATTCCAAACATTTTTCACTTCACTCTGTGGCCCTGCAGCTGGTCTTTGTCTTTGTCCCTGTCTCTCTCCCTATCTCTCTCACCGTCTCTCTCTCCCTGCCTGATTAATTACTAGCCCTGTGCTGGCCCTGCACTTGCCCTGCAGTATCCCTGATGTGTAATATGGAGTCCCTGAACAATTACACCCCAATTTCAACAACACAGATCTCAGTGTCTCAGAACTTCACACACAGTGCTTCTGCTCATCTCAGCAGTTGCAGCAGAAGTGATGCGTCACTGGCTTACCGAGCCTGAGCCAATCAGAGCAAGCCCTGCCCACTAGGTCATGTGACCGCTTTCTTCCCGGGCTTTTGCACACGAATAACGAACTAACAGTAAAAGTTCGCTAATTACTTGAATTTGTACAGTGCTCAAGTTTATACTAGGCGGTGCTTGAGTGCTCGACCGAGCACCCGAGCACAATGGAAGCCAATGGGAGAACCCGAGTACTAAACCAGGCACCCCTGCTCTGAAGAGGGGAGGGTGTCTGGTTTATAGGGAAAGGTGAGAAAATGGTGGAAACACCACTGAAATGGTTTGGGTACAGCATGGGGAGTATGTCTGGATGCATCTTGGACTCCAAAGTCGCTGCTGTTAACGATGTTGTCCGAGTATTACGCCACTTTTACGGAATGACAAGAATACCCCCCAAAAGATAACATTGATTTTAGAGGAAATATTGTTAGGAAACATATATTTACTTGTACATAAAGCGCAAGTGCTGCCAAAAATTACAAGAAAGAGGCACTCCGATACAACCGGTATATCACATAAAGGAGGACCTCAATCACATGATGGTACAATTGTTCATGTCGTGGGACTCCTACACTCATAAAGCCTATGCACAAAGTGAAAGGGCTGCCAAAAATTACAAGGAACAGGCACTCCAATACACAGATAATGTCGCCTTGATTATCGGAAGAAAAAAAATACACAGGATTTCAGGTATTTAGGATACAAAAACGTTATAATGCACACGCAACACAGGTAATGTCGCCTTGATTAACAGCCGAAAAAATTGCAACTGATGTCAGGTATATAGAATACAGAAACGTTATACTGCACACGCTGTGCAGGTGGTGTTAGGGTCAGGCAAACTTGTGTTATTTTTGCCCCAAAAGAAAAAATAATATTGCAGCCAGATATAACAACAGTCCTTAAAAGGACTTTTGGGTCTTTTAAACAGAACAACTAGCCCTGCCTAGCCAAATCCAATCCCTACACTATCTGTTCCTCCTTGCGCAAACGTTATAAAGCAGACGCACCACAGGTAATATTGTCTTGATTAGCGGCAGACAAAATAGCTACTGATGTCAGGTATATAGGATACAGTAACGTTATAATGCACACACTGCGCAGGTGGTGCTTAGGTCAAGCAACCTTGCACAATTTTTGCCCCCCCCCTTAAAAGGGCTTTTGGGTCTTTTCAACTGAAAATCTAGCCCTGCCTAGCCAATTTCTCTCCCTACACTATCTGTCCCTCCTTGCAGCAGCTCTCCCTGACTCGGACTGAGCCGGGTCACATGTCACCGGGTGCTATATAGCACCCGATGACGCGTTCCCGGCCAGCCAATCACTGTAATGCCAGTAGCCAACATGGCTACGGCATTACAGTGAATGCCAGTACCTCCCCGCACGCTGATTGGCTGCATAGCAGCCAAGAAACACACGGGGAGGGGATACAGTATTCGGCCGAGCATGCTCGCTCAATAGTTTAAAATACTGTAAGATAGAAATGGCCAAATCATACTAGAAAATAAATTTAAATCTATTCTTAGTTAAATAGAATCTAGATTTTCCAGATATGTCTGTTTTTTAAATATTTTCATTCCCGATGACATAATAATTCATATTTTGCCTGTGTTGTGCCATTATTTCTCCTAGAAATTTCTGAATAAATTGACAATTGACTGTTACCAGTTGGGGGGGGGGTGTCCCTGCAGACTGACACTGTCCATTCATTGTTGACAGTGACAGACAGCAGTTGTCACTTTATTCACAGATATTCAGGGAAATTACAGAGGATGGCTCAACGCAGAGGTATGAGAAATAATGCTCTAGATTTATTTCATGGGAAATATAAATATTTATTGAAATAGAAATTACAGAAGTGGTGACAGGTTCTCATTAAAGAGCATTTCCTGGGAATGACAAATCCACTTTATGTCTACACGTCAGAAATGCTGTGGATTTTACATTTGGATTTGTAGATGGAGAATTTGCAGTCGACTACAGTAGCAGCAAATGGGTGAGAAGTAAAGAAATGAAGAGGAGGTTACACATATAGATTTTGCTGTAGATTTCAGCACAGATTTAACAACGGATTTGCAAGGAAACCTGCAGAATAATTTGTGGCTGATTTTTCCATTTTTTGTGGACATACCCTCGAGGTATTCAAAGTGAATAATTCTAAGATTAATTAGCATAGAGCTACTTAAACAAAATAAGTGTACAAGAGTGAAAAGTCACATTCCTTTATACTAGTCCTTAATGTTGCAGAGTATGGTTGGTTTCTGGGTGCAGCAGAGTCAGTTTAGATTAGACATTGTGGAGTAACAATGGGAACATGCATGCAATAACTGAAGGTCACCTTACATAGTGAATGGCATAGACAGGAAAAAGAAGTCAATGAGTTCACTTCACATGTACAGGAAATACAACATAACATAGATAATGCATAGATAGACTACAGGTAATCATTAGTAACAGCGACATCTATTGTCACAACAATAAACTGCAGTCACTCCAGCAAAAGACTAAGCTGTAGTTGTATCTCCAACACCCCTTCTCAACATTTAAGGCCTAGTCTGATAAACCCATCTTCTTTGTAAGCCTTGAGTGTCTTTCAGCGGTCAGGAGCTTTTGGTTCAGAAGAAAGCTACAGTACCATCTTCCTCTCTCTCTAAATCTGGATGCTGAGGTAATTCTTTATGTTGCCAAGATCTTTGGTCTCAAAGCGCTGATTTAGGGTTTGCAGTATTTCTGCTTCATCCCCTTCTTGCTCAAAACAAATCAGGATATCATCCACTTACATAAGTAGAGAGATCCATCTGTTTGCCAATTTCTTTGTGTATAAGCAGGGGTCTGCTTTACTCCTTTGAAAGTCCTCATGTGTAAGCACTTCATTTATTTTTATGTTCCACGCTCTGGCTGCTTGCTTTAGACCATATATACTCCTGTGAGGTTTGCATACTAGGTCTGGCCTTTGTTCACCTTTGAACCCTGGTGGTTGTTCCATGTAGATTTCTTTCTCGCCGTGTAGAAATGCAGTTTTCACATCAAAATGTTTAATTTGCATTTTCCTTGTGATGGCTACTGTCAACAAAGTCCTTATTGTAGCGTGTTTGACTACTGGCACAAATATCTCATCATAGTCCTTTCCATATTTCTGAGAATATTCCTTGGCTACGAGTCTTGCTTTGTATCGTTCAACTGTGCCATCTGCATTGTACTTCATTTTTAAAGTCCTTTTGCAGCCTATGGCTTTCCTTCCAGGTGGTAGCTCTGTAAGTGTCCATGTTTTAGTGTCATGCATGGATTTTATCTTTCCTTAGCAGCTTCTATCCATTTACTGGATTCCCATTCTGAAAGCTGAGATATGTCTTCCCAAGTTGCAAGTTCATTGGCATTGGCACTGCTTGCCTTGTATGAGAGACGTACAGGTGGTTTACCTTTGTTTTCTCTCGTTGAGCGCCTCGATTCTGTGTCTGAGTTTGCTTGTGTCTGCTCTTCAGTACTGGTAGAGTCTGCACTAACTTCAATTGTTTATTCAGAAATTACAGAGGTGGGCTGATCAGTGTCAGATTTCTCTTCCGTTCTTGCTTCTTCTATTGTCATTACATTGTCTCTCAGATCTTCAACAAAAGTTATGCTGTTGCTAATGGTAACCTTGTCTGTTTTGGGATTTAGGATTCTGTAACCTTAACATTGTCACTGTATCCAACAAATACACCTTCAAATGCTCTGTTTTGGAGTTTGGTGCATTTTTCTTCTGGAATGTAGATGAACGCTTTGCATCCAAAAACTCTGAGGTGTTTTACACTTAGTTTCTCATTGTGCCACAGTTCATATGGAGTTTTCTCCACTGTTCTAGAAAAAAGTCTGTTCTGCAAATCTGTGGCTGTCATTGCCGCCTCACCCCAGTATTTTTGTGGTAGTCCAGAGTCTGTCAGCATACATCTGATCATTTCAGTCAGAGTTCTGTTCCTTCTTTCAGCTACCTCATTTTGCTCTGGTGTGTATGGGGCTGTCTTTTGATGTTCTATTCCATTCAGTTTTAAATACTCTTGTATCTTATGTAGAGATGAGCGAGTACTAAAATGCTCGGGTGCTCGTTATTCAAGACGAACATTTCCCAATGCTCGGGATGCTCATTTCGGAGTAACGAACCCCATTGAAGTCAATGGGAGACTCGAGCATTTTTTGCAGGGGACCAAGGCTCTTGCCCTAGGGGAAGTATGGGTGAAAACCTGGAAACATCAGAAAAATGATGGAAACACCACGGAAATGGACAGGAAACAGCAGGGACAGCATGCATGGATGCCTCTGAGGCTGCCTAATCCCACCATTACCCCAAATTCTCCTGCAACTGCCTGGTGGTTACCCTCATGGCAAGTGTGCTCACCTAGACCAGAAAGGCGAGGCCACATGCCCATCACATGTTAGGGAAGCACCCAACTAGGTGCAACGAAGGTCCATCACCCATGCCCATGCTGGCACTGCTCTCCTATCCCCAGCCACACGATGCAGGCATAAGCCTGACACAGCATGGCGGTGACACCAACAAGTGACCAAGTTAGATGAGGTAGCTGGTGAAGCACCCAAAAATTTAGCCTGACACAGCATGGCGGTTAAACCACCAATGACTTTTGTCCGACTGAGAATGCAGTGAAATGGCTTTTGTTGAGCCTCCAAAATTTTTTTTCTTTTCGGAGTACATAAAGTCGACCCTCAGCAAAAAAAATTATTTTTAAATGTTGGTACTTGCGCCTCCTGAAAATTGTTTTGGACTGTCTGTTTTGACGCTCCTGAATATTGTTTTACACTGTCTGTAGTTGACACTGCAGAAAAATTGTTTGGAGAGAGGGCCTGTAGGTGGACCTCCGGAAAAATTGTTTAGAGAGAGGGCCTATAGGTGGACCTCCGGAAAAATTGTTTGGAGAGAGGGCCTGTAGGGGGCCCTCCGGAAAAATTGTCGTAAAAGAGTGCCAGTTGGCCCTCTAAAAAATTGCGTTTTGGGTCAGCGTTAGGCAAAGACGACAAGGAGGAGGAGGAGGAGTAGGAGGAGTAGAGAAGAGGAATCGGATACATAAGTAATGTTAATCTTTAGCTGCTTTCCCCCGGAGGAGATTTGAATTCCGGTGAAATCCAGGCTTTGTTCATTTTAATAAGCGTCAGCCTGTCAGTGCTGTCAGTTGACAGGCGTGTACGCTTATCGGTGATGACGCCACCAGCTGCACTGAATACCCGCTCTGACAACACGCTAGCGGCAGGGCAGGCCAGCACCTCCAAGGCGTACAGCGCCAGTTCAGGCCACGTGTCCAGCTTTGAAACCCAGTAGTTGTATGGAGCAGAGTGATCAGTCCGGACATTGGTATGGTCAGCTAGGTACTCCCTCACCATCTTTCTGTAAAGCTCACCCCTACTCTGCCTAGACTGGGGACAGGTGACAGTGTATTGCTGGGGTGACATAAAACTGGCAAAGGCCTTGGAGAGCGTTCCCCTGCCAGTGCTGGACAAGCTGCCTGCTCGCCTCCTCTCCCCCGCTACTTGGCCCACAGAACCACGCCTCTGCCGCTAGCGGCGTCAGATGGGAAGGATTGTTTCAGCTTGTGCACCAGGGCCTGTGATATTGATTCACTCTCATACTCCTTTCCTCTACAGGGATGAGAGTGGAAAGGTTCTGCTTGTACCGTGGGTCCAGGAGAGTGAACACCCAGTAATCGGTGTTTGAAAAAATTATTCTAATGCGAGGGTCACGGCTAGGCAGCCTAACATGAAGTCTGCCATGTGCGCCAGAGTCCCAACACGCAAAGAATTCCCTCTCCTCACTGGCCTGACTCTCCATTTCCTCCTCCTCCTCTTCAGCCCATACACGCTCAAGAGTTAAGGACTGAGCACTGGTACCCTTTCTGTCTCGCCGACATTCTCCTCCTCTTCCTCCTCATCCCCCCTCCTCCGATCCTCGCTGAGAAACAGACCGGAGGGTGCTCTGGCTATCAAGCGACATATCTTCCTCCACCGGTTCTCTTGTGACAAGCGCAAGCTTCCGATTCATGCTGAGGCAGTGAGTTTTCAAACAGGCTAAAGCAGCGGGATGGCGAGGCTGATAATGGCGGCATCGCCCGCTGACCATCTGTGTTGACTCCTCAAAGTTGGTCAACACCTGGCAGATATCAGACATCCACGTCTACTCCTCATTGTAGACTTGAGGAATCTGACTAACCTGACTACCAGTTCTGGTGGAAGTTGACATCTGGCAGTCTAACAATCGCTCTGCGGCTGCTGGTAAACTCTGGATAACATGTTTATGTCGAATTCCATCTTGTGGGCACGTCACACAACAGTCGGTGACTGGGCAGTTGTAGGCGGCGCTGCGCTGCCTGAGAGTGGCAGCATCTGTGGTCGACTTGCGGAAATGCGCACAGATGCGGCGCACCTGGTGAGCAAATCAGACAGATTGGGGTTATGTCTTGAGGAAACGCTGAACTATGAGATTGAACACGTGGGCCAGGCATGGCACATGTGTAAAGTCTGCGAGTTGCAGAGCCGCACCAGGTTATTGCCCGTTGTCACACACAACGATGCCTGGCTTGAGGTTCAACGGTGCCAGCCACAGATCGGTCTACGCCGTGATGCCCTGTAATAGTTCTTGG
>ONZH01004523.1:0-46124 GCA_900303285.1 Rhinella marina | reverse complement strand
TTTTTTTATTTTGGGGGTGTTAAAAATAACCGCTAGGTGACCTGCCATTAACGCCACCTGTGCAGCTACTGCATGCTGTGTAATACTCTCTGTATACTATATACCTGACATCGTTTGCTATTATTTCTTCTGTTAAGCCCGCAGTACTGTACCTCTTTTGTGTCTCGCTGTATAATATTTGCGCAAGGAGGCACATATAGTGTAGGGATATGATTTGGCTACGAAGGGCTAGTTGTTCTGTTCAAAAGACACAAAAGTCCATTGTTATATCTGGCGGCAATATATTATTTTTGTGGTGGGTTAAAAATTGTGCAAGGTTGCCTGACCATAACACCATCTTTTCAGTGTCTGCTGTTTAACATTTGTGTATCCCAAATAACAGAAATTTGGTGGATTTTCTTCTGCAGCTATTGAAGGCGACATTACTAATGTCACCGTGATTAGCGTCAGAAAGAAACGAAATAAATGTCAGGTACATAGGAGAAACGTACATTGTCCTGCACATGTAATGTCACCGTGATTAGCGGCAGAAAGAAACGCAATAAATGTCAGGTATATAGGAGAAACGTACATTGTTCTCCACACGCTGCACAGCTGGTGTTAACATTAGGGAAACTTGCGCAAATTTTGACCATGAAGAATAACAATATTGCAGCCAGATATAACAAAAGTCCTTAAAAGGACTTTGGGGTCTTTTCAACAGAACAACTAGCCCTGCCTAGCCAAATCCTATCTCTTCACTATCTGTGCCTGCTTGTGCAAACGTTATACATTATATGAATAACGGCAGAAAAAAATACACTGGATGTCAGGTATTTAGGATACAAAAAGTTTATACTGCACATGCAGCACAGGTATGTGACATTACCTGCACTGCGTCTGCTGCATAACGTTTGCTCATTCGGTGAAATTTTTCTGCTCACTAAAAAAAAATCTCTGGTGGGGTAGTGAAGTCAGGGGCAATCCAGGCCTTGTTCACTTTGATTAGCGTCAGCATTTTCATTTGACAGGCGGATGCGCTTAGCAGTTATTATGCCCCCAGCGGCACTAAAGAACCGCTCGACAAAATGCTGGCGGCAGGGTAGGCCAGCACCTCCAAGGCGTAGAACGCCAGTTCATGCCACGTGTCCAGCTTAGACTTCCAATAATTATAAGGCACAGAGGGATCGCTGAGGATGTTGACATTGTCAGCTAGGTACTCCTTTACCATCTTACAAAACTTTTCACTCCTAGTTGTGACACTAGGCCGCTTATCAGAACCGTTTCCACATGCAGCGCTGTCCGTCATTATTGTGAGCAGGTAGAGTTCCAGCGCGTGCTCAGGTCACACAGCAGTCAGTGAGCTGGCAAGTGTAAGCGCTGCTGCAGCGTTGCCAGACCGGCGGAAGCTGTAGGTGACTTTCAGAAATGGGCACCTTCACCAGCAGCTCCGGCAAATTGGTGTCGGTTTTGAGAAACCACTGAACCAGTAAGTTGAAGCAGTTGTTTGGCCTGAGGGAAACTACTGTTCATCCTTCCTGTCGGAGGAACAGGTAGACTCATTCCTGTCATTAGTTCCAGGGTCCTCATTCCTGTCATTAGTTCCAGTTTGGTTTAGGTTCCTGTGTATGAACTTGCCTACATTTGAGTCCTGTTCATACTGATAGTCAGTCAGGATTAGAGTCAGGGTTTCCTTTAGGAGGTGTCCATCTTCCTTTCTTAGTTCTTTAGTTTCCAGGACTAATCTTCTTTTCCTCCTACGCTCTGTGTGGTTTCCCCCCACATCTGAGTGTGACAGTATGTGTGTGAGCTTGCCAAGCTCCAAAGCCGCCACCAAGTTGCGGCCGTTATCAGACACAACCACGCCTGGTTGTAGGTTGAGTGGTGAGAGCCACAGCTCAGTCTGGTCATTTTACTTTTTTAGGACGTTAGAAAGCTTAGAAGATTAGAAGCCATTTTTCAAATTTTCAACAAAATTTCTAAAACCATTTTTTTTAAGCACCAGATCAGATATAAAGTGATTTTTGGGGGGGCTTACATAATGGAAACCACCCATAAATTACCCCATTTTCGAAACTACACCCCTAAAATTATTTAAAACTGACATTACAAACTTTGTTAACCCTTTAGGTGTTTCACAAGAATTAAAGGAAAATGGAGGCGAAATTTCAAAATTTCACTTTTTATGCAGTTTTTTCATGTTAATCATTTTTTTTTCCTGCAACACAGCAAGGGTTAACAGCAAACTAAACTTCAAACTACATTACTCTGATTCTGCAGTTTACAGAAATACCCCATATGTGGTGGTAAACTGCTCTATGGGCACGTGGCAGTGGTCAGAAGAAAAGGAGCGCCATACAGATTTTAGAAGCAGATTTTACTAGAATGGTTTTTAGGCACCATTTTGTAATTGAGAGACCCTGACGTACCCCTACAGTGGAAACCCTCAAAAAGTGACCCCATTTTGGAAACTACACCCTTAAAAGAATATATTAAGAGGTGTACTGACCACTTTCACCCCCTAAGCGTTTTACGGAATTTGGAAACACTTGGCTGTGAAAATGAGAAATTTCATTATTTCCAATATTTTTTTTCACAAGGCTTAACAGGAGAAAAGCACCCAATAATTTTTTACCCATTTTCTCCTGAATACGGAAACACCCCATATGTGGTGGTAAACTTCTGTGGGGACGCTTGGCAAGACTCAGAACGGAAGGAGCGCCATATGGATTTTGCAGCACAGATTTTGATGGATTGGTTTGTGGGTGCCATTGGTTTTTATTTTTTTGAGTTATTGTCTTATGTGGGGTCTTATTTTTTGCGAGATGAGGTCACGTTTTCATTGATACCATTTTGGGGTACATAAGACTTTTTGATCGCTTGGTATTACACATTTTGTGAGTCAAGTTGAAAAAAATAGCTGTTTTGACATAGTTTTTTAAAGTTTTTTAACAGCATTCACCTGAGGGGGCAAATCATGTGATATTTTTATAGAGCAGGTTGTTACGGACGTGGCAATACCCAATTTGTCTATTTTTTTTATTTTTGTTAAGTTTTACACAATAAATGAATTTTTGAACAGAATTAAATCTTGTTTTTGTGTTGCCATTTTCAAACTGCCCTATTTTTTTATTTTTCTGGCAATTGTCTTTGGTAGGGTCTCATTTTTTGCGGAATGAGATGGTGGTTTAAATGGTACCATTTTGAGGTACATAAAACCTTTTGATCGCTTGGTGTTACTCTTTTAGTGAGGCAAAGTGACAAAAAAGGGCTGTTTTGTCATAGTTTTTGTAAAAAAAACTTTACAGCGTTCAACTGAGGGGGAATATAATGTGATATTTTTATAGAGCAGATTGTTACGGATGCAGTGATACCCAATATGTGTAACATTTTTAGTTTTGTTAAGTTTTACACATTAGGTGCATTTTTGAACAGAATTAAATCTTGTTTTTGTACTGTCATTTTCTGAGAGCCATATTTTTTTATTTTTTCGGCGATTGTCTTAGATAGGGTCTCATTTTTTGCAGGAAGAGATGACGGTTTGATTGATACCATTTTGGGGTACATACACCTTTTTGATCACGTGGTATTACACTTTTTGTGAGGCAAGAGGGAAAAAAGTGGCTGTTTTGCCATATTTTTTTTTTTATTTTTTTTACAGCATTCACCTGGGGGGCCATCTCATGTGATATTTTTATAGAGCAGGTTGTTACGGACGCGGCGATACTCAATATGTGTAACAGTTTAATTTTAGTTTTACACATTCAATGCATTTTTGAACAGAATAAAACATTTTTTTGTGTTGCCATTTTCTGAGAGCCATATTTTTTTAATTTTTTTGGCGATTGTCTTAGGTAGGGTCTAATTTTTTGCGGGACGAGATGATTGGTACAATTTTGGGGTAAATATGCCTTTTTGATCGGCTGATATTAGGGAAGGTGACCAAAAATGGCTGTTTTGGCAATTTTTTTTTACTGCATTCACCTGGCGGGGTGGATGATGTGATATTTTTATAGAGCCAGTCGATACGGACGCGGCGATAACTAATATGAATACTTTTCTTTTTATCCCTTTTTTTTACAATTTTTTTGGCCATTTTTTTTTTTTTTAAGTTTTTTTTTTTTACTTTTTTTCACACTTTTTCTTTTACTTTTGGGGGTCTGATCCCCTTTACAATGCATTACACTACTTTGTTTGTAATGCATTGGCGGTAAGTGTATTACACACAGTAATTCACTTACAGCCTGCTTCCTGTGAGATCCAGGGGGCTGGATCTCACAGGCTTCCGTAGATGGCAGCCACAATGCCTAAGGAAGGCATCAGGCTGCTTTCCCTGCCATCGGGTCCCCGTCACAGCAGCGCGGGGACCCAATGGACTCCCCTTCCTCTACGCTTCTGCTGACCGCTGCACATCAAGGGTTAATGCACCGGCATTGGTGTTTTCACCGATGCTGGTGCATACAGCAGTGGTCCGGCTACTGGGCACAGCCAGTCCCCCACAGCTGACCGGTGGGAAGGGGTTAAACTGATGCTGATGTAGTTTCTCGCCTCATATACATCTTCTCCATGTTTTTTTTTCAGTTTGGACTCTCCTGACCCATTTTTAGCAAATCTCTCTGGTTTGTCCACATCCCGTATCCAACCAAACTACTGATGCACTTCTCCTTTATCTAACACAGCTCCAGCACTACCCCTAACAATACCCAGATAGTTTATGGCTCTTCCCATCAAGCTAGTTGCAGACACTCCCCTATGACTGTCCTTGTATGAACATTGTCATGTGACCACATCCCAGAATCTAATATATAAAGTTGAGTGTATGTGTGTGTGTATGTCCGCTAAAGGAATCCGCACCACTGCAGCTACAATCACAAAATTTGGCACACATGTACATCAGGTGTCCGGGAAGGTTTTAACTCTCTCTTAACAGTTTTCAACTCTCCAGGACGTACCGTTCCTGAGATATTCCCAAAAAATGCATTAGCCAATAGTAGCCTGGTCACATGACCCTTATCAGCCAATAGAAGCTCACAGGCACACATCAGGTTTCGGTCTGCTTTAGGTCTGCATTAAAGAGGCAAAGCACTGTGGATAACAATGGTAAATGGGTATTCCCGGTTACCATAACTATAACTTATGTTTTAGACTAACTCATCATCAATCATTACCTCATATAATGTAAATTTTACATATTTACTGTTCAGTAGTAATAAAAGATGAATTCTTCCACTGCTACCCACCTTCCTCCTAAATCAGGCATCGACCTGTAATTCAAAACCGTCAAAAGAAGGACTTAAAAGCACCACCCCCAGATCCCACTAAGTCACGCCCCTGACTCAGTCAGGCCACGCCCCTTCCATGCTGCATTTGACCGGGATTAAAAATATTGGTAAAAATCACCTTCTGTCAGCTGCAGGGGTGGGGGGAGGGTGACTTTCTCCCTGCAGCTTATTGCTCAGACTGCACAGTGCTGCTGCTGAGAGTGCTGCTGCTGTGTCCATCCAGGCCCTGCGCATGACAGAGGACAGGGAGTCTGAAAGCCAGACCGTCCAGCCTAAAACAAGACCTCTGGCCACCCTAGGGCCAGGCTGATGTTAGGGTGGCCAGATGTCCGGCTTTAGGCTGGACAGTCCAGTTTTCTGGCTACCTGTTCTCCGTCCGACGCAGTGCCTGGACAGACACAGGGATTTCCACCCTTTCAGTAGCTCACACTCAGACAGCTTCTCCTCCATTTCTTCAAGGAGCCGGGGGGGCGTGGCCTCATGTTTAGTGATGTGTCTTCATGGGAACTGGGGGCGCTGTTTCACGTTTGGGGGAATGGCCGGTGAGGTCTGGCTTTCTGGGGTGAAGACAGTGGCCACTCTAGCTGCTGTGGAGGTCACAGTTAAAGGGGCGGGCTGATGTAGAGGTCACTGTTTAAGGGGCGGGCAGCTGTAGAGGTCACTGTTAAAGGGGCGGGCTGCTGTAGAGGTCACTGTTAAAGGGGCGGGCAGCTGTAGAGGTCACTGTTAAAGGGGCGGGCTGTTGTATAGGTCACTGTTAAAGGGGCGGGCCGCTATAGAGGTCACTGTTAAAGGGGTGGGCCACTGTAGAGGTCTCTGTTAAAGGGGCAGGTCGCTGTAGAGGTCTCTGTTAAAGGGGCAGGTCGCTGTAGAGGTCACTTTTAAAGGGGCTGGCCGCTGTAGAGGTCACTCTCGATATCGTTTAACGACACACACACACAAACAGTAAAAGAAATAAATTAAATATACCCGGGCGAAGCCGGGTCCTTCAGCTAGTACAATATAAAGGCAAAAAAGGCAAAATAAATAAAATACAAAATTGCAGCTACATTCGTAAGTAATTATTTTAAAGTATATTGACACAAACCTGAAAACCCTTTTAAGGTTTACTTTAAACTTTGATTATCAGTAGTGATGATCGAGCACCCCGATGCTGAGAGTGCCATAGTTTGACTGCTTTTACAGGAAAGAATACTCTATGTTTTGGCAGAAACCTTTAGAGGTTTCTTTTGTTTTATGGCCTTAAAGAATTTACTTCATACAATGTCCCCATACTTAGACTGATCAGTGATTTACTTTATAATCATTATTACCATGGCTTCAGGAAAACTAATCTCTTAATAATATAAAAATGAGTTTCTGTCTGTCTGTCTGTTCTCTATGCGCGACCAAACTACTGGACCGATTTTCACCAAATTCGGCACACAGGTACATCAGGTGTCCGGGAAGGTTTTAGACCAGGTCTCATCTCTCTAGGACGTACCGTTCCCGAGATATTCCCAAAATATGATCTCCATTAGCCAACATTACAACTGGGAACTTTGGTTTTAAACTCCAACTGCCAATCTCTGCAAAGGCACACACAGGGAGGGAGTTTCCATAACAACCAGGTAATTATCAGCAGCTGAGGATCTCATCCATTTCTATTCACTGACACTGTTAAAGGTATTCCGGTTACCATAAATATAACTTATGTTTTTTTCTATTACTACAGTTCAGTAGTAATAAAAGATGTTTTCCTCCACTGCTGCCTATTGCATGGGCTCATAAATAAGCATGGTATTGACCTTTAATTCAGGCCACCCTAAAAGAAGTACTTAAAACCTCCGCCCCAGGTCTCACTAAGCCACACCCCCAACTCTGTAAGGCCACACCCCCTTTCACTCCGCAGCCAACAGAGATTGAAAAAATAAAGGTAAAAATCAACTTCTGTCAGCTGCAGGGATGGGTGGGAGGTTGACTTTCTTTCTGCAACAACACAAACAAACATTAAATAAAATAGATTAAATACACCCATGCGAAGCGTCTTGCTAATCCACGCCCCCGACTCTGTCAGGTCACGCCCCCTCCCACTCCGCAGCCAATGGGAATTGAAAAAATGAAGGTAAAAATAAACTTCTGTTTGCTGCAGGGGTGGGAGGGTGAATTTCTCTCTGCAACGACACACAAAAATTTTAAACAAAACTCACAGAAACAAAAGGATAAAAAAAAGGATAAAAAACATCCTGCATGATGTGATAATGATTGCGGATGTCAGTGGCTACATATATCAAAATAAATCACAGAAAAATAATTTTAGTGCACAAAAATGGATGCAAACAATATATACTGTATAAACTAAGACATCATTCTGATATGATAAAATCTGAGACTCTTAGCCAATATATTTTGCTCAAAACACATCTGTGCCCACCTACCCAGCGTCACGGTGGTCTCAGGTCAGGCAGGTCCTACGCTAAACCTAACTATGCCGTTGGGCATCTATATCTAGGAGCGTGGACGCTGCACATATAGGCGTGTTGCTCCTAGTGACCTCTATGTGCATACAGCAACCAATGAGAGGAGGAGCAAACACACCTATATGTACCACGCAATCAAGACGCTCAATTTGATAGGAAGAGCAAAAGTGCACAAGAATGCTACTCCAGATAAGCTAAGAGTGCATTCACACCTGAAGGTGCCACTCCCTCAGGTACATGTTATAAACCAAACAAAACTCACAGAAACAAAAGGATAAAAAAAGGATAAAAAACATCCTGCATGATGTGATAATGATTGCGGATGTCAGTGGCTACATATATCAAAATAAATCACAGAAAAATAATTTTAGTGCACAAAAATGGATGCAAACAATATATACTGTATAAACTAAGACATCATTCTGATATGATAAAATCTGAGACTCTTAGCCAATATATTTTGCTCAAAACACATCTGTGCCCACCTACCCAGCGTCACGGTGGTCTCAGGTCAGGCAGGTCCTACGCTAAACCTAACTATGCCGTTGGGCATCTATATCTAGGAGCGTGGACGCTGCACATATAGGCGTGTTGCTCCTAGTGACCTCTATGTGCATACAGCAACCAATGAGAGGAGGAGCAAACACACCTATATGTACCACGCAATCAAGACGCTCAATTTGATAGGAAACTCACAGAAACAAAAGGATAAAAAAAGGATAAAAAACATCCTGCATGATGTGATAATGATTGCGGATGTCAGTGGCTACATATATCAAACTGAGGGAGTGGCACCTTCAGGTGTGAATGCACTCTTAGCTTATCTGGAGTAGCATTCTTGTGCACTTTTGCTCTTCCTATCAAATTGAGCGTCTTGATTGCGTGGTACATATAGGTGTGTTTGCTCCTCCTCTCATTGGTTGCTGTATGCACATAGAGGTCACTAGGAGCAACACGCCTATATGTGCAGCGTCCACGCTCCTAGATATAGATGCCCAACGGCATAGTTAGGTTTAGCGTAGGACCTGCCTGACCTGAGACCACCGTGACGCTGGGTAGGTGGGCACAGATGTGTTTTGATCAAAATATATTGGCTAAGAGTCTCAGATTTTATCATATCAGAATGACACAAAAATTTTAGATGAAATAGACTAATTATAGACTACAACCGTTCGAAGCCTTTTGCTAAGCCACGCCCCGTCTCTGTCAGGCCACGCCCCCTCTCACTCCGCAGCCATTCTGCAACGACACACAGAAACATTAAATGAAATAGATTAAATGCACCTATGCAAAGCGCTTTGCTAAGCCACGCCCCGACTCTGTAAGGCCACGCCCCCTCCCACTCCGCAGCCAACAGGGATTGAAAAAATAAAGGTAAAAATCAACTTCTGTCAGCTGGAGGGATGGGTGGGAGGTTGACTTTCTTTCTGCAACGACACACAGAAACATTAAATGAAATAGATTAAATACACCCATGTGAAGCATCTTGCTAATCCACGCCCCCGACTTTGTCAGGTTACGCCCCCTCCCACTCCGCAGCCAATGGGAATTGAAAAAATAAAGGTAAAAATAAACTTCTGTTTGCTGCAGGGGTGGGTGTCACGCTACGGTGTGGGAGGGAAAACTCCACACCGAGCATACACTGATACACTACAGTGAGATGAAAACCGATCAGCAGGCAAGAAGCCAGTGGCAAGGAAAACCACTGAACCAAGTGCACCGGAAACACCAGAAACCAAACCCAGAGGGCAGAAACCCAGTGAGCCCCGTTCTTCACAGAGCCCCAGATGGTAGGGATGCACTTATCCAGTACTCACTGACTGCACCTCCAGGAAGGTCCCGGTGCACCTGGCAACTTACCTGCTGATACTGCTGATAGAAGCACCAACAGTCCATACACCAAAGACTGAGCCCAGGCACATGTACTGGAACCCGAACACCTAACAGGACTCAGTACACACAACAAACCCAGGAACCAGCTCACCGGCAACAACTCACAGTATCGCTGTTCCCCCTCCGGGGAACCCTGGAGCCCTCTCACCGAAGGCACATACATACAGGAAATGTCTGGACTCCATGTCAGAAGACACATGGCAGTCACAGACCAAACACCCACCCGTACATAAACCACATAACAGGAATAAGGGAAGGGGATGAGAGGACCTCGATGACATATTAAGTGGCCACAAGGACTGGGCAGATGGAATCCCAGGAAAGGTGCATAGCTCCAGCACCAACGGAGGCTGGAGCACAACACACCCACCAGGCTAGCAACAACAGAATAAAAGCACCTAGTGACCACACCCAGGTCAATATGTTAACCCCATGAGAACCAGACAGGGAAGGAGGGAAGTATGCAATCAGGGAACATACCAGCAACCAAAACTACACGTTGCCCCTGGCAACCACGGCCTACAACCGCAGCCAGAATGCCAGGACACAAACATGAGCAACATGGAAGCCGTGTCACGGAGAACAACCGAGACACCACCAATTTACATGTTGCCCCTGGCAACCAGCATACAACCAAATCCGGAATACCAGGGCACAAACATGAGCAACATGGAACACGTGTCACGATAACCACACGGTACATGACAGTGGGAGGGTGAATTTCTCTCTGCAACGACACACAAAAATTTTAGGTAATATAGACTAATTATAGACTACAACTGTTCGAATCGTCTTGCTAAGTCACGCCCCCAACTCTGTCAGCCACGCTCCCTCCCACTCTGCAGCCATTCTGCAACGACACACAGAACCATTAAATGAAATAGATTAAATCACCTATGCGAAGCCACACCCCCAACTCTGTCAGGTCATGCCCCCTCCCACTCCGCAACCAACAGGGATTGAAAGAATGAAGGGAAAAATAAACTTTTGTCAGCTGCAGGGGTGGGAGGGTGAATTTCTCTCTGCAATGACGCACAAAATTTTAGATGAAATAGACTAATTTCAGACTACAACCGTTCGAAGCATCTTGATAATCCACACCCCCAACTCTGCCAGGCCACGCCCCCTCCCACTCCGCAGGCAACGAGGATTGAAAAAAATCAGCTGCAGGGGTAGGAGGGTGAATTTCTCTCTGCAACGACACACAAAAATCGTAGATGAAATTGACTAATTTTAGACTACGACCATTCAGTACTAATAAAAGATGTTTTTTTCCACTGCTACCCATTGCGGGTCCCCATAAATTACCATTTCATCGACCTGTAATTCATGCCACTCTGACCCCTGCCCCAGATCTCGCGAAACCACGCTCCGACTCTGTCAGGCCACGCCCCCTCCCACTGCGCAGCCAACGGGGATTGAAAAAATGAAGGTAAAAATCAACTTCTGTCAGCTGCAGGGATGGGAGGGAGGATGACTTTCTCTCTGCAACGACACACAGAAACATTAAATGAAATAGATTAAATATACCCACGCAAAGCAATGTTTTCTTCTACTGCTACCCATTGTGTTTCCTCAAATTACCATGGCATTAACCTATAATTCAGGCCACCCTGAAATGAAGGACTTAACCCCCCCCCCCGTGTCCCATTAAACCACACCCCCTCGCACTCCGCAGCCAATAGGGGTTGAAAAAATGAAGGTAAAAATCAATTTCTGTCAGCTGCATTGACTTTCTCTCTGCAACGACACACAGAAACATTAAATAAATAGATGAAATATACCCAGGCGAAGCCGGGTCTTTCTGCTAGTATATTATACTCCTTGATTTCTTATAAACCACCACCAAACTGAGGTTTGAATGAAGGGCAGATAGCTTGAGCTTCTGCAGTGCCCCAGACCTAGAGTAATCTGCAAATGTTTTATTATATTATGTATTGGCCGTATGTTCCAGATAGAGGGGGTATTGTTGACAATGGTTGGCAGGAAAGGGGCTTGCTGTCTTTACTAATAATCTGTTGGAATCTTGCTGGCACTGTCCTCTTTTAAGTAACCTCACCAACTTTTCAAACCATGTTTTAAAAGTATACCGGTGAGAAAATGAGCAAATTTTAACACAAATAAGACATGTGCCAAATATTTAGCAAAATGATTAGCAAAAATGAACGGCCAGCATTCCTTGAGAAATAGCAATGAAGGAAATTAGACAGAGGTAGCTTTCCACCAATACTTCTAAAGGCCTAGAGAACCGGCAGAGTAACCTCACTCAGGAGTCCCTGGTCATATGAACATCCAGTTGCTGGAACGTCTATACCTGGGTCACAGAAGCTGGTATCAATGCATTAGACACACGTAAAAATATCCAGTACTCAGAGACTACTCAATCATACAATGGGAGCTTATAACGTGCATGAATTCTCACTTATTTCACTGGTAGGAGCAATAACAATCATTATGGAAACATGGAAACCTCTTTGTTCAATATCGATGAAATATGGAAAGTGTATTCAAACAGTTAAAGGGATTTTCCTCCAGATAGGTCATCAGTATCTCATCTGCTTGGCAAGCACAGAGAAGGCAGTGGTGTTCACGGGAGTGCCTGTGCCTTCTCAAACAGCTGATCGATCAAAATCCTTGAAAACCCCTTTAATGATGTCAATAAACTTTTCAAAAGAAGAACAAAGATTGTTCAGTGTAATTCTGACTAGTGTTGAGTGACATTCTTGAAAATTCGATTTGGATGCTTTGCTGAACTTTGTCACAAAGCATATTTCTTTGTAATTAGTGGTTGCAATGACTCATAAACCCCTCAGATGCCACGTTTATCACTGATCGCGGCATCTGACATTAATAATTAAGGTCTATAATAAAAAAATAAAATCATACTTACCTCATCCATTTGATCGCAAAGAGCCTGCCGCCATCTTGATTGAAGATCCAGTGCAAAATCTCATCATCATACTTCAAGCACGAGGAAATATGGCTTTGCGGCAAATCAATTCGGATCGAAGTCCACTTCAGACACTTTGATTTGCTCAACACTAATTCTCACTGTGCCAAAGTTTGGGACTTTTTAACATAGAGAATAATGTTGATAAATTCCACCTTGTGTGTAGTTCAAAAGTACAAGTGCAAAATTTTGGCTTGGCGGAGCCTTTAACACGTAAACACCAAAAAAAAAAAAAAAAAGAGAAGTAAACATTACAAAAGGTCAGGTGCAAACAAATCTTTATTTCTTGTTTACTTGAGCATGGCCAAAACTGTACAATTTCACTTTTTAAGATAAGATGAAAAAACATTGATATACTGTATTTATTGGAATTCTGGTGGTTGTTGGCCCCGGCATCTTTATTTCTTGTTTACTTGAGCATGGCCAAAACTGTACAATTTCACTTTTTAAGATAAGATGAAAAAACATTGATATACTGTATTTATTGGAATTCTGGTGGTTGTTGGCCCCGGCATTAATATAATTAATTTGAATGCAATAGATGGTGGAAGTGCTTGGGTTGCATGGAAGGCTGTGTTGGGATATGATTTAGGCTCTTTTTGAGGCATGAGAGTAGGGGCCATGCAAGACTGAGTGTGAGAAATCAACCCTTGGCATTTGTACATGGGTCATGTGACAGGGTGGTTGCATCCATGACATGGTTCATAAGATAGTACAACATAACTTAAGAAAAACATTACATATACATTTCTGGTTGTTGACTGAATAGACAGTATTTGTGTGTTAGCAAATGTTTACAATCACTCAGAAAAACACTAAAATAGGTATATGAATAGGTAATAGACTGGTATAAGTGTGTAAATAGATCTTAAACAAGACCATAGGGTACAATTTCTGTACTGAAATACAAAAGACAGAAACTACAACAATTGAATAGTAATAAGAGTTGGGTGATCATCTATCTTCAATAGTATATCACTTAGTCCTAATTTAACATTTCCCTATAGGCTGAGAAAAAAAACAAAACATCACTATATTTCCTATTTCCCAAAATAGAAATATTAGTGCCTTTGGTGACAAAATGTAGCTCTGAAAACTACAGCACAAGCCTTAAGGTATTAGGAGGACCATAATTCACAATTCCCATTGCCAATAGGTAGGTCTTCCTATCGCAGCTGAGGTCAGCGTCCTCCTTGTGTGTGGAAATTTTCAGTGCGATTCCCCATCTGAATACCATGACTAAGGAGACCAAAAAAACAGACAAATATGATTATACACAAAAGGTAACATGAAAGCTTGCAAAGACAATAGAGGAAATGATTAGAGATGAGCGAATCATCCAAAATTCGCTTTGGCGAATAATCAACAAATTTCTGACAAGATTCGTTCTTAATACGAATTTATTCTGTCGAATTTGCATTAAAAAATAATTCTTGTTTTGCGAACATTCCTACACAAAATAGGCGCGCTTAGGCGCAACTGGGAATTTTCTGCAGAATGGGGGGAAGTCCTGACAAGCCATGTCCATCTGGGTGAGAGGCAAACAGGGGCAATACAAACTAAACAAACAAAACAAGTGCCAACTAGCTCTCACCCGTCAGGTGCAGTCAATGGTGTTGCTCCCATAGGTCCTCCTGAGGTGTCCTTTGAATAAGCCAGTAGTTGGGTTCCTCAGATGAGGGACCTGAAGTCCTCCTCGCTTGAGCTACTGCTGAATGAGATCAGAGGACGCTCCTGCCTCCTGTAGGCCAAGCTGGCTGCCGTGGTGGAACTCCACTGCCCTCTTCTTCCAGAAGTCGTACTTGACCGGGTCCAGGTGGTGGTCATGCTGGTAAACGCTGCAGCCCCTTGCGCCTTTACTTTTCCGGATTCTCCTGCCGGGACAGCAGGGGTAAGGACTTCTGGCTGCAGCGGTTGAGGCAAGTTTGCACCCAGGGAAGAAGCCCCAGCTCCCCTGGCTTCTGCTGGCTCCATCTTCTAGGGTAGTTGGTACTGGTGGATGAACATAAACGATGAAGTCATCAGCTGACCCAGCTGAAAGGACTGTGATGGTGGTGGCACTGGCAGTCCAGGGATCAGAGGCTCCGGTTGTGGCTGTGGCTTCTCCCTGAAACGGAGGGTGCTATCTGGTGACTCCTGAAGGCAGCACACCAGTACTTTGCCTTGTGGTTCCTCCGGCCAAACTTCAGGTGGTGATGTAGGTACCAGGGGCCTTGATAATAATGTTACTCCAGTAGCAAAGGGGCCTTTCAGGGATGCCATGGGAGTGTATTCCACCTGATCCCCCACGTACAGTCTGTGACGGGGTTGGGGCAGGTACGGCCGTTTCACTGACCTACATCCCACAAAGTACTCCTTGCCATCCTTGTCATCCGCCAGGAAGCCAGAGCTTCGCTCCACAGAAAACCACAGGATGGTTCCCTTTCGCCGCTCCAGAGTAGGGCCTCCCGGCCTCGGATGGTCCAGTACTTGGATGACCCAGTCCTCCACTGCATTCTCTACACTACATTCACTATATATCTCTACACTGTATTTATAGCTCTTTATACTGTCCTATATCACACTATATATCTCTGCACTATATTTATAGCTTTCTATATTGTCCTATATCACTCTATTCTCTATATATCTCTGCACTGTATTTATAGCTCTATACAGTCTGACTTTTAATACTGTCACTATATTTTCCTGTATGGGATAATGGAGATGGCACACACATAGCTCACATCACTAAACCCCTCACTGGTGTTTAATCATGTGTGAGTTATGTGTGCCATGACTGCCATCTCTATTATCCTATACAGGATGGGGCCTTAAGTATATAAAATAAGGATGGGGCCTTAAGTATATGGATGGGGCCTTAAGTATATGGATGGGGCCTTAAGTATATGGATGGGGCCTTAAGTATATAGTCCCACTCCCAATTAAACCCCCCCCCCCCCGGTCATCACGTTGTTTGGGGGCACTTACAGCAGTGCAGCCGCTAACTTTCCCCTACCATCCTCTGAGTCCTTCTGCGCATGTGTGACGTCAGCCCAGGGCCGGCTCCAGGTTCAGGTGGGCCCTTGGGCGATAAAGTCTCAGAGGGCCCCCTTACTGAGTGATAACTATCTGTGTATAGATAATATAGTAGATGTCCCCTGCAGTCCTTTGTAACTGTAGAGGTAACACAGTGATGGCTATCTGAGTATAGACAATGTAGTAGTGTTACCTGCAGTCCTGTATAAAATCACAGATAACACTAGTACTGATAATGTGGCACTACCACAGATCAGCGTCTTGTGCCCCCATCAGACCTCAGATCACCGTCTTGTGCCCCCATCAGACCTCAGATCAACACAATGTGCCCCCATCAGACCTCAGATCAGCGTCTTGTGCCCCATCAGACCTCAGATCAACATCTTGTGTCCCCCTTCAGACCTCAGATCAGCGTCTTGTGCCCCCATCAGACCTCAGATCAGCGTCTTGTGCCCCCATCAGACCTCAGATCAGCGTCTTGTGCCCCATCAGACCTCATATCAACACAATGTGCCCCCATCAGACCTCAGGTCAGCGTCTTGTGCCCCATCAGACCTCAGATCAACATCTTGTGTCCCCCTTCAGACCTCAGATCAGCGTCTTGTGCCCCCATCAGACCTCAGATCAACACAATGTGCCCCCATCAGAGCTCAGGTCAGCGTCTTGTGCCCCCATCAGACCTCAGGTCAGCGTCTTGTGCCCCCATCAGACCTCAGGTCAGCGTCTTGTGCCCCCATCAGACCTCAGGTCAGCGTCTTGTGCCCCCATCAGACCTCAGGTCAGCGTCTTGTGCCCCCATCAGACCTCAGATCAGCGTCTTGTGCCCCCATCAGACCTCAGATCAACGTCTTGTGCCCCCCTCAGACCTCAGATCAGGGTCTTGTGCCCCCCTCAGACCAGCGTCTTGTGCCCCCCCTCAGACCAACATCTTGTGCCCCCATCAGACCTCAGATCAGCATCTTGTGCCCCCCTCAGACCTCTGAGGGGGGCACAAGATGCTGTACAGGAGCAGGCCGGGCCATTAAGGGAGCACTCTGGCAGGGCACCCCCTTAACTGGCCGGGAGTGAAGCGCCCTGTGCAACCGCACGGGTCGCACACCCCAAAGGCCGGCCCTGCATGCAGCCGATCAGTTGCTACTATGTATCAAACAGCAAATGACCCACTGGATGTTTTCCTGCCAACTACAACTGGGCAAAGTGATCAGTGACAATGTTAGGAACATCATGACTGCATTGCAATTGGGGGATATAAAGAGACATGCTCCCTACATGGCACACATGATAAATTTAGTGGTGAAGCACTTTTTTTGTGGCTGGCTGATGGTGCTTGCAATGTCCAGGAGAGGGTATGCACATTTCAGCTATACTTAAGTGACTAAGAATGCCCTTCTAGACTTGCAGTGAAAAAATGGTCTGCTTTCGAAATGCTTGACCAGTGGTTTTCCAACTCACTCAAATTCTATCTTGTACAGTATATGCTGGAGCATCTGTGTGAGGAGTGAAAAGTGGGCAATAGTTACATCATGCACCAGGCCACCACAGCAGAAAGCATGTGTTATTTTGAGCTCTGGCAGTGACAACTCATCAGGGACACCTGGTGCATACTAAGGACCCTCAAAAAGAAAAATATGACAGTTGTGAAAATGAATCAGGCATGGATCCTAGAGGGTTTTTATATACCTCCAGCTGATACCAATGAATAGATCTGCCATTATTGACAGTGGTTAGTTGTCACCATTCCAATGATGCCACTGCCGCCTGCCCTGTACATTATATAGTTCCACAGCTGCTTCTGCCCCTACATAATATAAAAACTACAAAAAAGGAAAACATTTATGGCTATATAAATTCATTTTACTCTTTTACAACCTTTGAGCTTAATCAGCATTAGCTTAATTTGACAGCATTTACTTTCATGGCACAGGTTATGAATAGTGATGAGCGAGTAGTGAAATATTCGAAAGTTCGAAATTCGATTCGAATAGACCGCGAAATTCGACTATTCGACCGAATATCGAATCCCATTAAAGTCTATGGGAAAAAAATGCTCGCCACTTGGAAATCTCAATTCGACCACTTGGAGGTCACCAAGTCCACCCTGAAACCTCAGAAAAGGATGCCAACACTGCTGGAATGCAACTGGGACAGCAGGGGAAGCATGTCTGGGTGCATATAACGCGCCCAAGTCGCACTATTACGCCACTATCACAGCCTCTCAACAATACACTCCAAAGACAATCTAACCTCTGTAAAGTGAGACCATACAAGGAAACCTTCTTTCCTCTACATTGCCATGGACCCCAAGCCAAACTAGACAAAAAAGAAGATAAAATTCTGCACCCCTTAAAATCACGTTGCCTATGACAACCACAGATGGCATAGGCAAAGGGGAAAGCAAATAGACCCCACCCCTAATTGTCATTGTGTGTGTGTGAGATGTGGTCAGACATGTCTTCTTTAAAATGTAAAAACAACTCAAACACATGCAGAAGCCTTAAAATGCCCAAATTGTTGGCGCTTGAGATGTCAGTGACCCGACCTGGCCCAGTGTCATGTCTAGCAGGTAAAGCAGTGGGGATGTTGAGGGATGCGTAGGACCGCAAAAGGCAGGAAGAGGCCGTGGGCTGGCCAGAGGCTCATGGAGAAGGCAGGCTAGAGCCCGCAGGGCCGCATCTCTTCCCTATAACAGGCCCCCACACAAAGCTCTCCCATCGAGGGCTCTTAGGTCCTTGTTGTGAAAATATTTTAATGAGTGCGCAAAGTTAGCTTGAGGTGAGCCCTCGAAAAAATTATATGGAGGCCCAAGAGGTGAGCCCTCGAAAAAATTAAGTGGAGGCCCAAGAGGTGAGCCCTCGAAAAAATTAAGTGGAGGCCAAAGAGGTGAGACCTCTTAAAAATTGTATTAAGGCCCAAGAGGTGAGCCATAATAAAAATTGTTTGTAGGCCCAAGAGGTGAGACCTCTTAAAAATTGTTTGTAGGCCCAAGAGGTGAGACCTCTTAAAAATTGTATTAAGGCCCAAGAGGTGAGCCATAATAAAAATTGTTTGTAGGCCCAAGAGGTGAGACCTCTTAACAATTGTTTGTAGGCCCAAGAGGTGAGGCATGAGAAAAATTGTTTGTAGGCCCAAGAGGTGAGACCTCTTCAAAATTATGTGGAGGCCAAAGAGGTGAGACCTCTTAAAAATTGTTTGTAGGCCCAAGAGGTGAGCCATGATAAAAATTGTTTGTAGGCCCAAGAGGTGAGCCTCTTAAAAATTATGTGAGGCCCAAGAGGTGAGACCTCTTAAAAATTGTTTGTAGGCCCAAGAGGTGAGCCATTGAGAAAAATTGTTGTAGGCCCAAGAGGTGAGACCTCTTAAAAATTATGTGGAGGCCCAAGAGGTGAGACCTCTTAAAAATTATGTGGAGGCCCAAGAGGTGAGACCTCTTAAAAATTATGTGGAGGCCCAAGAGGTGAGACCTCTTAAAAATTATGTGGAGGCCCAAGAGGTGAGACCTCTTAAAAATTATTGTGGAGGCCCAAGAGGTGAGACCTCTTAAAAATTATGTGGAGGCCCAAGAGGTGAGACCCTCTTAAAAATTATGTGGAGGCCCAAGAGGTGAGACCTCTTAAAAATTATGTGGAGGCCCAAGAGGTGAGACCTCTTAAAAATGATGTGGAGGCCCAAGAGGTGAGACCTCTTAAAAATTATGTGGAGGCCCAAGAGGTGAGACCTCTTAAAAATGATGTGGAGGCCCAAGAGGTGAGACCTCTTAACAATTGTTTGTAGGCCCAAGAGGTGAGGCATGAGAAAAAATGTTTGTAGGCCCAAGAGGTGAGACCTCTTCAAAATTATGTGGAGGCCAAAGAGGTGAGACCTCTTAAAAATTGTTTGTAGGCCCAAGAGGTGAGCCATGATAAAAATTGTTTGTAGGCCCAAGAGGTGAGACCTTCTTAAAAATTATGTGGAGGCCCAAGAGGTGAGACCTCTTAAAAATTGTTTGTAGGCCCAAGAGGTGAAGCCATGAGAAAAATTGTTTGTAGGCCCAAGAGGTGAGACCTCTTAAAAATTATGTGGAGGCCCAAGAGGTGAGACCTCTTAAAAATTATGTGGAGGCCCAAGAGGTGAGACCTCTTAAAAATTATGTGGAGGCCCAAGAGGTGAGACCTCTTAAAAATTATGTGGAGGCCCAAGAGGTGAGACCTCTTAAAAATTATGTGGAGGCCCAAGAGGTGAAGACCTCTTAAAAATTATGTGGAGGCCCAAGAGGTGAGACCTCTTAAAAATTATGTGGAGGCCCAAGAGGTGAGACCTCTTAAAAATTATGTGGAGGCCCAAGAGGTGAGACCTCTTAAAAATGATGTGGAGGCCAAGAGTGAGACCTCTTAAAATTATGTGGAGCCCAAGAGGTGAGACCTCTTAAAATGATGTGGAGGCCAAGAGTGAGACCTCTTAAAAATTATGTGGAGGCCCAAGAGGTGAGACCTCTTAAAATTATGTGGAGGCCAAGAGGTGAGACCTCTTAAAATATGTGGAGGCCCAAGAGGTAGACCTCTTAAAAATTATGTGGAGGCCCAAGAGGTGAGACCTCTTAAAAATTATGTGGAGGCCCAAGAGGTGAGACGTCTTAAAAATTATGTGGAGCCAAAGAGGTGGACGTCTTAAAAATGTGGTGGAGGCTAAAGAGGTGAGACCTCTTAAAAATTGTGTGAGGCTAAAGAGGTGAGACCTCTTAAATTGTTTGTAGGGCCCAAGAGGTGAGCCATAAATTTTTTTTTTTTATGGAGCAAATCTGGAGGAGGAGGAGGTGGAGGAGGAAATGGCACTTCATACAGATGGCACTTCACTTTGGCTGCTTTCCACTGTTGGAGAAGCAAAGTCTGGGGTCAATCCACTTGCTGTTCATTTTGATATAGCGTCAGCCTGTCGGCACTGTCGGTTGACAGGCGCTGCGCTTATCGGTTATAATGCCCCCGGCTGCGCTGAACACCCTTTCTGATAGCACGCTGGCGGCAGGGCAGGCAAGCACCTCCAAGGCGTACAGGGACAGTTCCAGCCACGTGTCCAACTTGGAGACCCAGTAAGTGTAGGACGCCGAGGGATCGGGGAGGACAGGGGTACGGTCTGCCAGGTACTCCCGCAACATCCGCCGATACTTGTCCCTCCTGCTGATAGCGGGCCCCGCAGTGATGGAAGTTGCACGAGGGGGTGCCATGAACGTGTCCCACACCTTGGAGAGTGTTCCCCTGGTGGCTGTGGGCCTGATCGATGTTGTGGGACTCTGGGAGACCCTCTCCTCTCTGCCGCCAGCGATGGTGGGTGGGAAAATCTCCATCATGTTCTGCACGAGTTCCCTCTGGTATTCCAGCAATCGATTCGTCCTCTCCTCTACCGGAATAAAAGAGGAGACGTTATCTTTATACCGGGGGTCCAGGAGTGCGAAGACCCAGTACAGTTTGTTCTCCACTATCCGGACAACACGTGTGTCCCGGGAAAAGCAGCCCAGCATGAAGTCAGCCATGTGTGCCAGACTCTGAATAGGCATGACGTCACTGCCCCCACCAGAAGGATCACTTGCCATTTCCTCCTCTTCCTCTTCCGCCTCCTCTCCGCCCCATCCGCGCTGAACCAATGGGACGCACACAGCCTGACTGCTACCCTCGCCGCCAGCATCCTCCTCCTCTTCCACAGCCACCTCCACGTCGTCCTCCTCCTCATCCTCCTCCTCCTGCAACTGCCACCGTGAAGCAGACAAAAGTGTGGTCTGACTGTGTAGCTCCGTTGCGTCTCCTCCTACCCCGTCTCCTCTGCGTGCAATGCGTTCTCCCTTATTGCGATGAGCGATTCTTTAAGGACGCATAGGAGCGGGATGGTTACGCTCACTATAGCGTCCTCGCTGCTGACCTTCTTGGTGGACTCCTCAAAGATACGCAGTACATCGCATATGTCTGCCATCCATGGCCACTCGTGGTTGGCAAACTGAGGGAGCTGAGTTGGAGGCACGCGTGGATTCATAATCTGGTACTCCATCAATGCTCTCTGCTGCTCACACACCCTGGCCAACATGGAATAGGTGGAATTCCAGCGAGTCGGCAGGTCGCACAACAGCCGATGTTCAGGCAAATGGAGGCGTTGCTGGAGTTTTTTTAAGCTGGCAGCAGCTACAGTTGACTTCCGAAAGTGAGCGCACAAGCGCCGCACTTTCACCAGTAGCTCTGCCAGGTTGGGGTAAGTCTTTAGAAATTTTTGGACTACCAGATTAAAAACGTGGGCCAGGCATGGTACGTGATTGAGTTCGGCAAGCTCCAGAGCCGCCACCAGGTTACGGCCGTTATCGCACACGACCATGCCTGGTCCTAGCTGCAGCGGCGACAGCCACATCTCCGTCTGCTGCAATATGGCGTCCCTCACCTCTGGGGCGCTGTGCTTCCTGTCGCCCAAGCTGATGAGCTTAAGCACCGCCTGCTGACGTCTCCCCGCGCCAGTGCTGCAACGCTTCCAGCTAGCGGCTGAGGGCGATGTTAAGGCAGAGGAGGAGGAGGAGGAGGAAGAGGAGGGGGGTTTATCAGAACCCGTGCTGGCAATCTTGGGCGGGGGTGGTAGGTAGGCCGTCTCTGTTTGCGACCCCGTCCCCGCTTCCACAACATTCACCCAGTGTGCCGTCAAAGAGATGTATCGTCCCTGGCCGCAAGCGCTTGTCCACGAGTCGGTGGTCAAGTGGACCTTTGCGCTGACTGCGTACCTCAGGGCCCGCCTGATGTTACGCGACACGTGCTGGTGCAGGGCGGGGACGGCACTCCGGGAAAAGTAGTGGCGGCTGGGGACGGAATAGCGAGGTGCGGCAGCCGCCATCAGGTCGCGGAAGGCCTGCGTCTCCACAAGCCTAAACGGCAACATCTCCAGGGCCAGCAGTTTGGAGATGTGGCAGTTTAAGGCTTGGGCTTGGGGGTGACTCGAGGCGTACTTCCGCCTGCGGTCGAACGCCTGCGAGATGGACAGTTGATGGGACGAGGAGTGTGAAGGTGCAGGCGAAGATGCGGGGGAAGGGGAGGCTGAAGGAGAAGGCCCCAAAGTAGCCGAGGCAGAGGCAGATGTGGAGGTGTCCTGGCTGGAGGTCTGGACCGCAGTGGCAGCACACAACAAAGGGGAAGAGGCAGTGGCAGCAAGACCGGGCGCAGGTTGTATTGCGTTTGCTCTCTCCCACTCAGCCCAGTGCTTGACTTCCAAGTGACGCCGCATGCCTGAGGTGGTCATATTGCTCTTCTCAGAGCCCCTACTCAGTTTTGAGTGGCAGAGTGTGCAAACCGCGCTCAGTTTGTCATCCGCACAAACATTAAAAAATCTCCACACCACAGAAGTACGAGGCCTCGATGGGGGAGCTTCGCGCGACTGCCTGCTGCCGGGAACAGCTTCGGCCCTGCTGGCTGTGGCCTCACTTCTCTGTCTGGACTGTCCTCTGCCTGTGGACATCCCTCTGCCTGTGGACATCCCTCTGCCTCTGGACATCCCTCTGCCTCTGGACATCCCTCTGCCTCTTGCTGCCTTTTTCGGTGCTGCGCAGACCACCACCTCTCCACTGCTTTCCCCGCTGGACATCACCCCTGGCCAAGTGGGGTCGGTCATTTCGTCATCCACCACCTCCTCTTCCACTTCCTCACTCTGCTCCTCCTCCTGCCCACTGGACATTCCAACAGCCTCCCTTGATGGCAACTGCGTCTCATCATCATCATCGCTCATGATAACAGATGCTGGTTCAGGGTCCACATCAGCAGGAGATGGCGAATACTCAAGTGTTTGGGCATCACTACAAACAAATTCCTCTGCTAGCTCCTGGGATTCTTCCGGCACATCTGAAAAAGGACCCGAAAAGAGCTCCTGGGAGGGGTCAATGGTGGGATGACTCTGTTGGCCAGGTGTGGAGGAAGGAGGGTCAGAGTGAGACTGTGTGGATGACTGGCTGGTGGACAACTGTGTGGAAGCGCTATCGGCTATCCATTGCACCACCTGTTCAACCTGCTCAGGCCTCAACAGCGGTGTAACCCGCCCCCTGCTTAACTGTCCCATAAAGGCAGGGATTCTGGATGAGTGGGATCCTGGCTGACCCTCACCAGCACGCATTGTATCCCCACTGGCTTCAACAAGGCCCCCAACAGCATTTCCGCGCCCCCGTCCTCGTCCACGTCCGATTCCGCTAGCCCCCCTCCGCATTTTATTTTTTTTTGGTTACAATATTTTGCCTTCACAGCCGTGTACTAACAGTTCAGACGGTGTGTATTAACACCACGTATATAAAATTATTTTGCAAGAGAACGCACAGTACAGGTGCCAATGAAAAGGCCTATTTTTTTATATTTCTAGGTACACAGCCGTGTACTAACAGTTCAGACGGTGTGTATTAACACCACGTATATAAAATTATTTTGCAAGAGAACGCACAGTACAGGTGCCAATGAAAAGGCCTATTTTTTTATATTTCTAGGTACACAGCCGTGTACTAACAGTTCAGACGGTGTGTATTAACACCACGTATATAAAATTATTTTGCAAGAGAACGCACAGTACAGGTGCCAAATAAAAGGCCTATTTTTTTAATATTTCTAGGTACACAGCCGTGTACTAACAGTTCAGACGGTGTGTATTAACACCACGTATATAAAATTATTTTGCAAGAGAACGCACAGTACAGGTGCCAAAGAAAAGGCCTATTTTTTTATATTTCTAGGTACACAGCCGTGTACTAACAGTTCAGACGGTGTGTATTAACACCACATATATAAAATTATTTTGCAAGAGAACGCACAGTACAGGTGCCAAAGAAAAGGCCTATTTTTTTATATTTCTAGGTACACAGCCGTGTACTAACAGTTCAGACGGTGTGTATTAACACCACGTATATAAAATTATTTTGCAAGAGAACGCACAGTACAGGTGCCAAAGAAAAGGCCTATTTTTTTTATATTTCTAGGTACACAGCCGTGTACTAACAGTTCAGACGGTGTGTATTAACACCACGTATATAAAATTATTTTGCAAGAGAACGCACAGTACAGGTGCCAAAGAAAAGGCCTATTTTTTTTATATTTCTAGGTACACAGCCGTGTACTAACAGTTCAGACGGTGTGTATTAACACCACGTATATAAAATTATTTTGCAAGAGAACGCACAGTACAGGTGCCAAAGAAAAGGCCTATTTTTTTTATATTTCTAGGTACACAGCCGTGTACTAACAGTTCAGACGGTGTGTATTAACACCACGTATATAAAATTATTTTGCAAGAGAACGCACAGTACAGGTGCCAAAGAAAAGGCCTATTTTTTTTATATTTCTAGGTACACAGCCGTGTACTAACAGTTCAGACGGTGTGTATTAACACCACGTATATAAAATTATTTTGCAAGAGAACGCACAGTACAGGTGCCAATGAAAAGGCCTATTTTTTTTATATTTCTAGGTACACAGCCGTGTACTAACAGTTCAGACGGTGTGTATTAACACCACGTATATAAAATTATTTTGCAAGAGAACGCACAGTACAGGTGCCAAAGAAAAGGCCTATTTTTTTTATATTTCTAGGTACACAGCCGTGTACTAACAGGTCAGACGGTGTGTATTAACACCACGTATATAAAATTATTTTGCAAGAGAACGCACAGTACAGGTGCCAAAGAAAAGGCCTATTTTTTTTATATTTCTAGGTACACAGCCGTGTACTAACAGTTCAGACGGTGTGTATTAACACCACGTATATAAAATTATTTTGCAAGAGAACGCACAGTACAGGTGCCAAAGAAAAGGCCTATTTTTTTTATATTTCTAGGTACACAGCCGTGTACTAACAGTTCAGACGGTGTGTATTAACACCACGTATATAAAATTATTTTGCAAGAGAACGCACAGTACAGGTGCCAAAGAAAAGGCCTATTTTTTTTATATTTCTAGGTACACAGCCGTGTACTAACAGTTCAGACGGTGTGTATTAACACCACATATATAAAATTATTTTGCAAGAGAACGCACAGTACAGTTGCCAAATAAAAGGCCTATTTTTTTAATATTTCTAGGTACACAGCCGTGTACTAACAGTTCAGACGGTGTGTATTAACACCACGTATATAAAATTATTTTGCAAGAGAACGCACAGTACAGGTGCCAAAGAAAAGGCCTATTTTTTTAATATTTCTAGGTACACAGCCGTGTACTAACAGGTCAGACGGTGTGTATTAACACCACGTATATAAAATTATTTTGCAAGAGAACGCACAGTACAGGTGCCAATGAAAAGGCCTATTTTTTTATATTTCTAGGTACACAGCCGTGTACTAACAGTTCAGACGGTGTGTATTAACACCACGTATATAAAATTATTTTGCAAGAGAACGCACAGTACAGGTGCCAAAGAAAAGGCCTATTTTTTTTATATTTCTAGGTACACAGCCGTGTACTAACAGGTCAGACGGTGGGTATTTACACCTGGTATACAAAAAGGGTATTGCAGGCACACAGAACCCAGAACACTAGAGCCAAATAAACTGTATTTAAAAAAAAAAAAAGTACACAGCCGTATACTGCCAGATCAGATGGTGCATATACACACTAGGTATATAACAGGGTTTTGCAGCCAAAAAGAACGCAGAACAGTAGTGCCAAATATAGTTTGGTATGTAGCAGAGCACCTAATACACCACTAATGCCTCTCTCTGTCCCTACTCCAGCAGCTATCCCTGAATACAGCAGCCGTTCTCTGCAGAGTGTATATGGTAGTAAAGCTATCACTGTACTGCACTATAGTAGCCCTGATAAGGGCTTTTAATCACGCTCCTGCCTGTCCAACAGCTAAAACCTATCTCTCCCTTCTCCAGCCTCTGTCCCTGACTAAGTTCACGCAGCATATGCGAACGAGCAGGAAGAGCTGAGTTTTTATGATTCGAGGTCACATGGTTTTTCCAGCCAATGCATGTAGACGCCGTTTTCGCGCTGCCAGCGTGCTCCGCGGGCCTGTCATACCCCCCCTGCATGGTGATTGGTGGAAAAAGAGCGCCAGGGAAGGTGGGAGGGGAAACGAATTCTAAGTGCGCCATCGCCGTTATACTCGATTGAAATCGAGTATGCCGAATAGCGTAGTATTCGATCGAATACCGGCTCGATCGAACACTACTCGCTCATCTCTAGTTATGAACATTGTTGCTACATTGTTACGATTTTGGCTTAACACAGTCATCTTCTTAGTGCATAATCATCTCAAGTACTCCCTATTTCAGACAAAGAAAGTATATTTTGGTATAAAAATACCAAACCAAGAATATAGGTTGAGAGAAGACAAATTTATTAAACTTTATTAAACTTAACCCAGGGGTCTTCTATTGTTGTGCTCTATAGGCTGATATCTGACTGGTGCTGAGTAGATCGCAGAAGAATGTTCAATCAGTACTGTAAAGTATATATGGCAATTATGCTGTATATTTATATAGGATTTTGCTTAAAATCTACAGCAACAAGGGGTCTTCACTTTCTACTGGGGAAAACCATTGGCTGTTGCCTTATGTCAGGCTGCAAGAGAAAAAAAAAACAAAAAACCTTAAGCTGGCTCTGTAAGGGCACACTTACACGCCCATGCTGCCGCCAGGCACCTGTCATGTGAATGCCGCATCGTGGTGCGGACCCACTGCCTTCAGTGTGTCACCAAAGTATGTCCTATCTTTTGTGGCACAGTGGCACAAACCTGCAAGCCCACAGAAGGGATTCCAGTGCTTCCATGGCATTTCATGTCCATGTCTCCATGATGCAAAAGATATGACATGCCCTATCTTTTGCCGTATCCTGCGGATAGCAGACCCATTGAAGGTGATCCACAACTCGGGCACAGCAGTAGCATGGTCTTGTGAATGTACCCTGTCTCTCAGCAGTGCTTGTTCTTTACTATATGTATATGCACTAAAAATAGCAATCAAAAGTGTATACCAGGAACATGGATTTTAATTTGATTTCAATGTCAGATGTACACGTTGGGAAGATATATCTGTGATGTATACTTCTGATGGATGCCACTATTTATTAACTCACACCAGGTCACCTGTAATCCAAAGAGTAAGATACTGTAGATAGATAGATAGATAGATAGATAGATAGATAGATAGATAGTTGCACCTCAATCTGCGACTTCTCCCCACTCACTCCAGGTCTAAAAAAGCGGGTGTGGTGTGAACCAGGAAGGGGACCGGCCGGCAAGCTTCTCTCATTTACCATTGAAACAGGTGTAGAAAAAGGTCTAAATGTAAGGAGCTAGGAAGCTGTCTTACATTTAGAACTGGCGAAGGATCAGTTTCATTATATTTTTTCATTTTCATAATAATTTAGGTATTTTTAGTGTACACTAAGCCAACAATCAGATGATGTAAAGTTAGGCTAGACAGTCTAAAGATGCTCCAGATTTATCATCCAGAATCAGCCAATGTGAAATATCTGCTGTCTTAAACAGTATTAGTAAATCTGCCCCAATGTGTGTCAAGGGTAAAAATTCAACAGTTTATTTCCTGTCTATGCAATAAGTCATTTCCTTTATCTTTATCTTACTGGGTCATGGGAAGAAGATTGTATGGCAGAGAGAGTTCTAAAGAATTTATTTAAGATAGAAGACGCATGTCAGCTGTGCATTTCAAAATTATGATGCATCCTTCTTGCACAGATGCACTGTGAATACATTCCAGTAACTCTGGATTCCTTCCAGGCCTATATTGTCTTCTCATAATATATGTATTCAAAGAGAGTCAGTCATTGTGCCAGTCATATGTTAATTGATACAATTCAAAATGAATTGACTTCAAAACTTCAAGCAAAGAGAAGTATTTTCCCATTGAGACCATATTTCTGTGTAATCACTAATTAGAGAAGATTCATTCTGTGTTGCTTGAAATCTAGGGAGCAGGTGGTAGCTTCATCTCAGGTTGGAAGAAAAGTCTATCTGGTACAATTTTTATGCAGTTAGTATCATTATTTATAATCTTTGTTTAACAAGCAATCTATATTATCTAGTACACTACACAAGGGTTTAAAAAGAGCATTTGGGCTTCAAGAGCAATGACATGTTGCCCTCTATGCAATGTTTCGTCCTGGCATAGAAAGCAGCAGCCACTCCAAAAGCACAGCATGCCATTTTTTAATTTACACTTAGGTTTCCACTTGAAGAGACAAGCCAAAACAAACTATTCTTCCATAAAAAAGCACCATGGGAATAGTTGCCGCCCAACATTAATAATTATCAGAAAAAAAGTGTAATTTCACTCTCTGCTTTCCAGTGCCTACTCTCTTGTCTGTCTGCAGCCTGTTCATTGGGACATGACTGTTTTTGTGCTTATTTGCATAATTCACAGATGTCAACTTGCTGGCCCACTGTGTCCCTCTAAATTACAGGCTTTTGTGTTCCATAGAAATCTATTCGCCTCCCTTGCTGTAATTAGAGCTACTGTTGGATTAAAATTGTTAGGTTAAGATCAGTAATCATCAGTCTATAAATGATATAGGAATTTTAATTACACACTGAAGATATAATTATTCCCCTCATCTTTCTGAATGTGGATATATTAGAATAGTTTTTGCCATTTACTGGAAGGTATATAACAATATGCGGGCACTGAATGTTCTGTCTGACATGAACTGGTTAAATCTGTATCCATTTGACCAGTTTTCTTGTAAAACACCTAACACCTAGAAAGCAGAGTGACATGTTTGGTTTATACATTATACAGATATTTATATAATTGGACAGCATTCTCATGTACATCATGGTTCTGGGTGTGCATTTAGAAGTAGACAGAACAAACTTACTACCTGTGTTTGGAAAGCTGTTCATTCCAAAATGTATCCTCTTACATTTTCATGTGAAAAGCCCCTTTGGTGACAAAAAAATAAAAAAAATAATCCAATAGAATAAAAAAATCTACTATGTATTACCAAAATATTACAAGTCATATTAAATTT
Organism: Rhinella marina; assembly: GCA_900303285.1. Classification (NCBI taxonomy): domain Eukaryota; kingdom Metazoa; phylum Chordata; class Amphibia; order Anura; family Bufonidae; genus Rhinella; species Rhinella marina. The sequence continues at coordinate 16,585 of ONZH01004523.1, read as the reverse complement.
CTGTGACCATATTAAAGCACTGCACACATGTCAACAGCAAAATTATTTCTAGTGATCTAAACAATTTACAATTAGTAATACATAATACCTTAAAATGCAGTGGGATCTGATTTTGAAGGGAAAGGGAAAACACTGTGTTTATTATGAGATGCAGGAGGCAGTAGAATCCTGAGAACAAGTAGTAGAGGGAACATCTCAGTCTAATGCTGGCATGGATGCTGGCTGAAAATGGTATGGCTCTACAGAATATAGATATATTTTACAATGGTCTAAGGATAAAGTCCATTAACAGCAAGTGCCAATTAAAGCATGTATTCAGTTTAAAGGGTGTAAGGGATCGTATCCTCTCAGGGGGTCGACCTCACACAATCTCTTCAAAACACAGGGATTTTCAGGTCCAACTCAATTTTGTGCACCAGCACACCAAAACAAATCATAAAAACAACACCTGCCCGGCTAGGCTCTAGCTAAACATAGTTTTTTCCTATCTCACCTTATTACAACGCTGTTCAAATTCAGCTTTTGTTGTGGCTTCCCTCAGCTGTACGGTTCAGCCGCTTCCTGGCTGTAACCTCCACAAATGGCACACGCCTGAGGAGAGATTAGGCTACACGTATCCTGTGGTCCCCTCAGCCCACCTGGCTGAGACCACGACAAGCCTCCCTAGCTTCAACCTCTCTCAGGTTCAGTTCTTCTCCCCAGACTGACACACTGGAGGATTACTTATCCCTCCCAGATTACACCAGCTGGCCTCACCTACGATCTCCTCAGGCCAGAGAAAAACCCTGCCCTGGAATGAGGTCGATTGGAAAGGTCTCACTGCCATCCTACCTTTCCAATCCAAATAAAATCCAGCCCAGTTATTACTAGCAAAATAGCTCCAGCAACTAAGTTTGCAGAATCCAGCACCATCTACCTGGACTTTATCCATCTCACCCAGTTGAGGAACCTGAATGAGATGCACACCCCTTCCAGCTTTACAGTGCACATCACCACAAGGGGTTGTGCACTGCTACAATATTAATGGCCTATCCTCAAGATAGATAGTTGTAATCACAGTGCGCTACCACTGCAAAGAAGATGACATACAGGTATTTTTGAAAGGGGAGCAGCGCTGTAAGGCGCGGGCACCAACGCCGTGCACGCGCGCGCTTGTAGTCTAATTACGACACTGTCGCTTTAAGACACTTTGTTTTGGTTCAGACACAGGAAGTGGTCATAAGCTCCGACCTTGACCCTGCCTGTGATGTCACTTCCGCCAGGAGGTGATCATGTGCCCATACTTCGAGGCTACAGATGATGTCACATCCGCCAGTCCTGCACAGGAAGCACCGCCCTGTTAATTGGTTGCTTCACTATAAAAACCCCTCAGTATTGGCAGCAGGCACCGGTGCCTTGTTGTTGCTTTGCTAAGCTAGAGACCCGGTCGCTCTGCTTTGTGACTAGGACCTTGGTTGCACACTAGGTGTAGTCTGTGGTCTAGGCAGGAGTTGTGTTTGTTGGGCTGCAACCTCCTTCGGGAGGCGCGGAACCCTAGTGTGCGCCAGTGTGTGTGTTTGGAGGCCACATTGTGTGTTGGGCTGCAACCTCCTCCGGGAGGCGCGGAACTCGGCACACGTGGTCCGATTGAGAGCTGGGTATCCTGTGCTGGTCCCAGACTGAGCGCATTGAGTGTTTGTGCGCAGTTGCCTTCCGGGAATTGGGGCTCATCCCCTATCCTCCTTCGGGAGCTATCTATTGAGTGCTAGTGCACACGTGCCCTTCGGGCATTGGGGCTCATCCCCTGTCCTCCTTCGGGAGCTTGCCTTTCCGGCTGCTTGGTTCCTGGGTTGCCATGCTCGGGTGACTCAGGATCTGAGTCCAGTGATCCCCGGTGGCTCTGTCTCAGGGCAGAGTCACTTCTTTATTTAAAAAGGGCTCCTTGGCCTAACAAGCACTTACACGAGTGCCACTACAACTTCAAACAGCTGATTGGTGGGGGTTCTGGGAGTCAGTCCCCTCTGATCTGACATTAATGACCTATCCTCAGGATACAGTAGGTCAATATTGTGGCACTGTGCAGCCCCTTAAGTATTCTTCACAAAATGGAATACAGAACACTGAAAATAAGTTAAAATTCAATATATTGCTTTTAGGAGATGTTCTGTACTCTTAGAATTTCTGCATAATTATCCCCAAAATCTCATTTGTAGTTCATAATAACACATGCATATTATGTACCAAAAGCTCATGCAAGGCAATTCCATAGTGTCATTGGACACTCAAGATAATTGATGGAATAAAGAGATGAGCCTTAAGGATAATGACCTTTTCAAAAGAGGGTAATTGAAATTATGAATCATGGACAATTACATTCCAGAGGTCCTAAAAAAAAGAGTTGTTAATGCTCATAAAATGAATGTACACAGAATTAGAGAAAACAAAACAGTTCATACCCATGCCAAACTAACTGCTTTGTAGATAATTGCAGGGATCCTCTGTTTTTACTGGAACAATTTACTTTCAAGCTCAGCCAATTTCAACCTTTTCAAATGAAAGGTGAGATCTGTGGAAAAAACTCATCAAATCAGCACCAAAAACTGTAATTGCATGTTGTTTGGTGCTCTTTGGGTGCAGAAATAAAAGGAAACCACATGGAAATTCATGTGGATCTTCTGCACATTCACCCACACCCATGTGTAAGTACACTTAGGCCCCTTTCACACAAGCAAGTTTTCCACACGGGTGCAATGCGTGACGTGAACGCATAGCACCCGCACTGAATCCTGACCCATTCATTTCAATGGGTCTGTGTACATGAGCGTTTTTTTCACGCATCAGTTCTGCGTTGCGTGAAAAACGCAGCATGTTCTATATTCTATATATTTTCACGCAGCTCTGGTCCCATAGAAATGAATGGGGCTTCAGTGAAAAACGCATTGCATCCTGAAGCAAGTGAGGATGGAATGCGTTTTTCACTGATGGTTGCTAAGAGATGTTGTTTGTAAACCTTCAGTTTTTTATCACGCGCGTGAAAAACGCATCAAAACACATTGCACCCGCGCAGAAAAAACTGAACAACTGAACACAATCGCAGACAAAACTGATTGAACTTGCTTGCAAAATGGTGCTAGTTTTCCTGAACGCACCCAGAACGCATCCGGACCTAATCCGTCACGCTTGTGTGAAAGGGGCCTTACAGTTTCAGGTGCATGCAGGTAATCCTGTTTAATTTTATGATTTTCTTTCCTTTAAATGATAAAATGTCCTCCTTAAGATGCTACTGTTTTTTTTTTTAAGTCTGCACTTAAATAAGAAAGAACTACAATATCAAACAAGAATGGAAGAAAAAATACATTTTCTTTTACAAATTTCATCCAACCTCTTTATTATTTGTATTGCGCTCTATGTACTGGACATTTCTTGTATCACATATGGCCCAATGTCCTATCTTCCAGTGTTTTTATAACTTGGCCATCTACATGATCAAAAAGCATAAACCATGTGAGATTTAGTAATTATATTAATTACTAAAATGCTGAGGATGCTTTGTTACAGAGCATTGTCAGCACCTTTGCAATCTTAAAGAAAAACCTTTCCAAGATGAAAGCAAGGATGGAATTTTTAAGATATTGGTTGCAGAAATGCATTAAAGTGAAACATAATCCAGCAAAACATTCTGTAATTTCTTTGTGCTTTGTTTTTTTTTTAATATAATTAGGTGTGGAGCTCCTCAGTTACAACAGGCAAATTGTATTTCTAATTCAGTATGATCTGTGCATTGGCCTAGGGGAATGTATAATATATAATACTATCTTCTTTCCTTATTCTTTCTTGAAAGAACAATCAAGTTCTAAAAGTAGGCATTTTAAGAGACATTAAAGTGTTTCTTGGAGGAAAGTGTGCAGCTCCATAAATCTTTACTTATCTTTATTCAGAATGCTTTCTCAAGCAAAGAGTACTAGGTTTCAGCCTACATAAATCTTTTTGTGTCGTCTGTAAATTGATTATTGCTGTTTTGAATCTTCCACAATAACATAACCAGAAGAATTATGGGATTTTTAATGGGTTTTAGCTTGAAAGGAGTGCTTTATAAGGGGAACTAGCAGCTGTTTTAACATTTACAGTTTGGAGCAGGGCTATTAAACTACTAATACAAATCTCAGCATTCCTCCTTTTTTGGGATATCTAAACATTAGGTTGAAGCAAACTTAGATCAATGAGAAGATAGGAACTGATTTATTAAAGGCTTGCTCTGAAGCTATTATTTAAGTGCGCTCAGTGCATTGTCACAAGAGTTCTTTTCACTACTGTACAAGAGCAGTGAAGATGCTGGCTATGCCGCTATACCCACATGCACAGTTGGCATCTGTGCTACTCGCCTACCAGCAGCAGAATCTCTTTGTGTGTGCTGCTACTCAGGGCATGGCGTAGGAGCAAGGCCAAGAGAGATGTCCAGTCCTGTTAATTAAAGGGGAGCCTCTTGAGCAGTGGCACTAGCACCTCACTGTTGAATAAGTCTGTTTGATGGGTTTGATAGGAAATTTAGTGAACAGCAAACTAGGCTGTAGAAACCAGTGTCAGACAGCTGCTGCCAAGGCCAATAAGATAATGGGTTGCCTCAAAAGAGGTATAGATGCCAGTGATAAGAACATAGTCCTGCCACTTTACAAATCACTAGTCAGACCACACATGGAGTACTGTGTACAGTTCTGGGCTCCTGTGAACAAGGCAGACATAGCAGAGCTGGAGAGGGTTCAGAGGAGGGCAACTAAAGTAATAACTGGAATGGGTGGACTACAGTACCCAGAAAGATTATCAAAATTAGAGTTATTCACTTTAGAAAAAAGACGACCGAGGGGAGATTTAATAACTATGTATAAATATATAAGGGGTCAGTACAGAGATCTCTCCCATGATCTATTTATCCCCAGGACTGTGACGAGGGGACATCCTCTGCGTCTGGAGGAAAGAAGGTTTGTACACAAACATAGAAGAAGATTCTTTACGGTAAGAGCAGTGAGACTATGGAACTCTCTGCCTGAGGAGGTGGTGATTGTAAGTTCACTAAAAGAATTCAAGAGGGGCCTGGATATATTTCTGGAGTGTAATAATATTACAGACTATAGTTACTAGATATGGGTCGCTGATCTAGGAAGTTATTCTGATTGCCTGATTGGAGTCAGGAAGGAATTTTTTTCCCCTAAAGTGGGGAAAATTGGCTTTTACCTCACTGGGTTTTTTTGCCTTCCTCTGGATCAACTTGTAGGATAACAGGCCGAACTGGATGGACAAATATCTTTTTTCGGTCTTATAAATTATGTTACTATGTTACTATGTTATATGAATCGATTTGCTCATCTCTAGTCCCATGAAAGAAAATCAGGATTCCTCTATAATTAAAAGTGTAGTCAGTTGACCAGAAAAAAGGATATGGTGACTCACTTACCCAAACATATGCCAAAAGGAAGATTTGCCATATGTCTATTTAATGGCTATCTATTCAGAAAATCATCAGATTTATTGTGAACAGAGTTGCGGCTAGGCATTCCCTCACCCATGGCAAATGTTAAGCTTTCTACCCTAGCCGTGTATCTAAATACAAGATTTTCGGCGAACACAATGGCCAGCTCTTCATAGGCACACAGGTTCAGCACCTTCTCAAGGTAGCGCCAGATTAAAACTCTATCTTATTCCAAAATTCCAATAAAAGTCCATATACCATGAACAGTTCCAAGAGTATCAATTCATATGAGGGGCACAGCTCCACAGCAACTTGTTTCGCATCACATGATCCCCTCTCTTTTTTTGGATATATTCATTTTATTCCTATTTCCCGCCTTAATACCTGCAATATGTTACTTGATTCTCTCCTTGAGGTAACATGTTGTACAGCATACATACATAAGACTGCATGCTGAACAGCACATAGTATACACCACATATCTCGTATTGTAGTTTATAAACTGTTTTCCTTTGTATGTATTGCGACCATTGTTGTTCACAGGTACAAGTTTGTGCTCCACAAATACAGTGGAGGAAATAAGTATTTGATCCCCCACTGACTTTAAAAGTTTTAATACTAAAAAATAAATGAAACGTCTCATAATTTTATGCCAGCTTTATTTTAACAGTGCCACATAGAATATCAAAAGAAAAACGGAGAAAATTACATGAAATGAGAAGTAAAAAATAATTTGCATTTCTTTGAGGGAAATAAGTATTTGATCCCCTAGTAAAACCATGACTAATGTTGGCTCCCACAGACCACTGACACACCCTAATCACAGTGAAGTCGTTACCTGGATGAGAGACACCTGTCCCAAATTGTCACCAGTATAAAAGGCCACCTGCCAACAGTCTCAGTGACACTCCAACATCTCCACCATGGGCAAGACTAAAGAGCTGTCTAAAGATGTCAGGGACAAAATTGTTGACATACACAAGGCTGGAATGGGCTACAAAGCCATAAGTAAGAAGCTGGATGAGAAGGTGACAACTGTTGGTGCAATTATTCGGAAGTGGAAGAAGTACAACATTACTGTCAATCGACCCAGGCCTGGAGCTCCATGCAAGATATCACCTCGTGGAGTCTCATTGATCATAAGAAAGGCTAAAAATCAGCCAAGAACTACACGGGAGGAGCTGAGTAATGATCTCAAGGCAGCTGGGACCACAGTCTCCAAAAAACATTGGTAATACACTGAGATGTAATGGTTTAAAATCCTGCAGTGCATGCAAGGTTCCTCTGCTCAAGAAGGCTCACGTCCAAGCCCGCCTCAAGTTTGCCAATGAACATATTAATGACTCCGAGAGACACTGGGAGAAGGTGCTGTGGTCAGATGAGACCAAAATTGAGTTATTTGGCCTCAACTCAACTCGACGTGTTTGGAGGAAGAAAAATACAGAAGATGACCCTAAGAATACCATCCCCACCGTCAAGCATGGTGGTGGAAGTATTATGTTTTGGGGGTGTTTTTCTTCTAAGGGCACAGGCCAACTTCACCGCATTGACGGGAAGATGAACGGGGCCATGTATTGCAAAATCCTGGGTGACAACCTCCTTGCCTCTGCCAGGGCACTGAAAATGGGTCGTGGATGGGTCTTTCAGCACGACAACGACCCAAAACATACAGCCAAGGAAACAAAGGAGTGGCTCCATAAGAAGCATATCAAGGTCATGGAATGGCCTAGCCAGTCTCCTGACCTCAATCCCATCGAAAATCTATGGAGAGAGCTGAAGCTTCCCGTTTCCAAATGCATGCCTAAAAACCTTAAGGATATGGAGATGATTTGCAGACAGGAGTGGGCCAAAATTACTCCTGAAGTGTGTGCAAACCTTGTAAAAAACTATAAGAAACGTCTGACTGCTGTGCTTGCCAACAAGGGTTTTGCCACCAAGTATTAAATGATGTTTTCCTAGGGGATCAAATACTTATTTCCCTCAAAGAAATCAAAATTATTTTTTATTTCTCATTTCATGTAATTTTCTCCGTTTTTATTTTGATATTATATGTGGCACTGTTAAAATAAAGCTGGCATAAAATTATGAGACGTTTCATTTATTTTTTAGTATTAAAACTTTAAAAGTCAGTGGGGGATCAAATACTTATTTCCTCCACTGTAAATCAACCTACTCTAGACAACCAAGTAGATGAAGAATGGAGGAACTTTATCAAACTGGGTGATAATATTGTACATAGAGTTGGAGCTATTTTAGAAGAAAATCTACATCCATGCTTTAATATTTATGTTAACTAATAATCTTGATACAGTAGAGGTAAATATCAATTAACAATTTGTTTCACTTAGTCGAATTGTTCACTGTATTTTGTAATACAAGTAGGTATATACTGTCCTTTAGCCATCTCGCTATTATGCTTATTATTTTTATTTTTACATGCATGCTGATTTTCATAGCAATCACACGGTTGCAATTTTTTTTTTGTCTAACCTTTTTCTTGGCTCCTTCAAGCATGTTCTGTGTATATCCTCATTCACACATATTTTTTGTTCCTCTTGTTTGTACAACTCCTCAATATTACAATTCCTTTTTGCTCGCATTAGTTCTCCTACTGGGATGGACAAAACAGTTTGTTTCGATGTCAGGAATCAGCCTGCAGGGATTGTGTTTCCTGCAGACTCCTTTTGATATGTAGTGGAATTTATTACATTTGTACTAGGATCCTCTGACAACATTACCGTATTTTTCGCTTTATAAGACGCACTTTTGCCCCAAAAAAAGTTGGAGGAAAATTGCGGTGCCTCTTATAAAGTGAATACAAATGAGCGCTTTCATTATGAAAGCGCTCACTTGTATGTATAAGGTGCCGAGACCCCCATCAGACCTCAGATCAGCCCACCCAGCCCATAAGGATAAAATAAAAACCTCTCTTACCTGCCCTGTGCCGCGGTTCCACTCTGGGTCCGACGCTCCTCTCTCTTCTCGGGCTGGCTCTGCACTGTCCTGACGCTGCACATAGTCAGGTGACAGTGCAGCGCCGGCCTTAGAAGACAGAGGAGCACCAGACCCGAAGCCGAGCCGTAGCGCAGGACAGGTAAGAGAGGTTTTTATTTTATTCTTATGGGCTGGGTGGGCTGATCTGAGGTCTGATGGGGCATATTCATTTAATATGGGGGCTTATGGGCTGATCTGAGGTCTGATGGGGATAGAGGGGTCTGATATGGGGGCTGATCTGAGGTCTGATGGGAGCACATTTGTCTAATATGGGGCTGATAGGTTGATCTGAGGTCTGATGGGGGTAGAGGGGGCTAATATGGGGGCTGATCTGAGGTCTCCTGGGGAAGAGTTGGCTGATATGGGGGCACAGTGGGCTGATATGGGGGCTGATGGGCTGATCTGAGGTCTGCTGGGGGTCTGACGTGGAGGGCTGATGGGGTTCTGACATGGAGGGCTGATATGGGGGTCTAATGTGATGTCCTGAAATTTATGGAGGGTCTGATATGAGGTGTGATGAAAAATAATTTTTTCTTATTTCCTACTCTAAAATCTGGGGTGCGTCTTATCATCAGGTGCGTCTTATAAAGCGGAAAATACGGTAAATCCAAAAAAACACCCTGTTTGAGAACTCATGTTATGTGCGAACAACAGGTTACATTCATTTTTATTATTTTAGTGTTTCAGTTATATTTTGTGCTATTTTGTATATTTTAAAATAGTGTGCGCATAATGACTCTACCTGAGTGAGGTGATTGGTTTCTATTTATTGGCCTCTACCCACCTACAGCTGTAGCAGAATTAACAGTTACACTTCATGAGTAGAGATGAGCGAATACTAAAATATTCGTGTGCTCGGTACTCGGAACAAAATTTTTCAAAATATTTGTACATAATAACGAATCCTATTGAAGTCAATGGGAGATACGAGCATTTTTGCACTGAACAAAAGTTATTCGCACGCAAGGTTGCCTAAACACCTGAAAACCTCTGAAAGTGATGGAAACACCACGGAAATGGATAGGGAACACCAGGGGCAGCATGCATAACATGCATAGAGCAGGCAGAGACAGTGCAAGGAGCGACAGGACCTTGTCCGATAAAGCGTACGCTATTGCTACTATACGCTATTATACACTTTTACTCTATGTTGCGTATGAATTCAAGAGTGAAACCATTACCACTTGCAAGTCTCGCGAATGCACGCACGATGCTAGGCCGCAGTGTACAGTCCTCAGAGGCAGATCCAATTTGGCAAGATGGCAAGCAGGCGTTCCTGTGCTTTTAGCTCTGGAGAGCTGAAATATATGGTCAAGAAGATGGACAGCCAGGAGTACGATGGCACACACCGACAACCCAATCGGCAGAAGAAAGAAATTGTGCAGCAGGTGATCCAAGGCTTGCGCCATCGGTTTCACAGTGTGCGGACCCCGGGCCAGATACAAAGAAAATGGTCCGATTTAAAATTAAAGTGCTCAGAGCGGCTTACTCACATCCGGGCAGAGATACGGCAGGGTGAGTAACAAAATACTGTATTTGAAAAGTAAAAACATGTTAAAAAATTAGTGTACTGTATTGTATATATACCAGTGCCAATAATGAAAACCGTACAGAAGGACAATGTGGGCGTGCGTGGTGCGCTGCAGCAATTTTCTTTCATGCTAGGCCACGCCTCTAACTCCACTCAAACAAGTGAAGGTATTCTCAGATACGTACCCCTTCCCAGTAATTTACCTTAGGCTACTTTCACATATGTGGCGGTGATCCGGCAGGCTGTTCCGCGGTATTTGTCCTGCCAATTCCTGGCGTTCTTGCAGGATAGCGGCCGGATCAGCGCCGTCCCCCATTATTGTTAATGGGGCTGGCCGTTCTCGTTTGTGTCAGGCAAATGCCGGATCCGGAGAGATCCGGTTGGCTGTTCCAGGCCTTAACAGCCTGTCGGATCTCTAGCGCTAGTATGAAAGTACCCTTAGATTATATGCCCCTTCATAGTTAGCGCTTCCTCCTCCTACACACAGACTCAAAGACGTGCTCATGCTGCAGATAATGTGTCTGGAGTGGGCAAAAAAAATATTCCCACGATAACGATATTAAGAAATTTATCGCAATAAATACCCATTTAGAAGAAAAAAAACACCTGGGGCCACAAGGAGAAGACATTATACTGTATGGGGGCCACAAGGAGACATTATACTGGACATCGGGGAAGGTGAAGGGACTGCTCCCTGCTTACCGTCACCCGTCTCTGCTTCCTATGGATGCAAAGACAGCTGACCACGGGGCATAGCCCCCCATTCCCGCATACAGCCGCTAAAATCCTGACTGTCCGGTTGGACACTGAAATGGTTGGGACTGGAGCTATGGTATACTAGTGCATTGTATGTGCTGTATTTATATTTGTTATGTTTGTACCTGCAGAATGTGACACACAGACATCTTTTTTTCATTCATTCAACCCCCACCCCTCCCAACAAATGCCCCCTCCATCAAATATGCACCCCAGATATTCTATGTTCCCTTCAAATGAAATGCCCACTCCACATCATATCGCTCTCCTCTCACCCATAATATCTTCATAGTAGTATACAGTGTTAGTATTAAAACGGTCATCATAACAATTGTGCACGGATTTATGTTGCAGAGTAACGTCAACGACGTCAACGGCAGACTCGTGCACGGACGGCGACCTGCTTTATTTTTAATCCAGGCTATGTGGGAGTGCAGCTGCAGTGATATAAGAGCACTAGTGGTTAGTAATGGGATCCAGCCCCAAACTATTCAGATGTATCATCAGAATCAGAAGTTACGACTGTTCATTTGAGTTAAATGTAATGCCATTATTTAATGATTTTGACAGCTGCTGCATCACAGATGAGCCCCTCTAACCCTCCTACACCCCAGCCAGAGAGGAGGAGTCCTGCCCCTCCAACACCCCCAGGGCAACTTCCAGAGGTAGAAGGTAGGTAAAATAAAAAGTGCAATGGGTGGGGGGCGTGGCTTGGCCGGTGACTGAGATGGACGCGTGAGTTTGCAGCTCCGGCACCAACAGCGACGAGACCGCAGCAAAACACATCACAAGGCACTGCAACTCAGCTAAAAAGTGATGATCTCCAACCCTGACGCTATGGGGAACAAAAAGAGAAAACTAGCGAAGCTACAGAGTGAGAATTTCGAAAAATATTTCGAAAAAGGCGAGACCCAAGATGGCGCCTGCAGCTTAAGACGTGCGAGATCTCTGTCATCGCCGCGCGAACTTACCCCACCGCGGCTTCCCAGGGCTGAAACGCCTTCTCCTCCGCGCTTACCGGATCGCTCATCGGACTTCAGCTCTCCTCCTCTGCCGCCTATGCCAGAAGACATCGAGGCCTCCAACAAACCTCCTGCAACTCCTCGACATGGCGCTGCTGCGGGAACAGCACAGAGGCCTTCTTCGTCTCCTTCAGCCAGCCCTCAGAAAAGGCGACAACGCATGGATGAGGGCAATGCAGACTGGGATGTCCCGCCGTCCACCTCATTACCCGGACCCACATCAGAGGTACTATTTGATGACTTTCCCACTTCTGAAAAACTGGTGTCCGAGGATACTTTAAAACACATGCTATTGGCTCTAAAAGCCTCCATGCAACAAGATATAGCAGCGTTGCTTATGCCTTTAACTTCTAAAATTCAAGCTGCAGAAAACAGAATCTCACATGTTGAAAAGACAATGGCGGAGTTCGCTACCTCCCAGAATACAGTCATAGATGCTCATAATGACTTGTCTGACGAAGTGGAGACCCTAAAACTAAAAATGGCGGACATGGAGGATCGCTCCCGCAGAAACAATATAAAGATCCGAGGAATCCCTGAGGATGTTTCGAACTCCGAATTGCCCTCCTACTTACATAAGCTGTTTCTGACTTTAGTACCGCATTTAACTGAAGCAGAACTGACTATTGATAGAGCGCATAGGGTCCCTAGACCGAAACACATTGATCCTGAAACCCCAAGAGACACTCTGCTTAGAGTACACTTTTTTCTGACTAAGGAGGCCGTTATGAATGCTGTCAGGAAAGCAGGCACTTTGCCTGCCCCATTTCAAGATCTTCGCCTGTATACAGATTTGTCCGCCTATACTCTACGCCAGCGCCGCTTGCTGACCCCCATCACAATGACATTGCGAGAATGCGGCTTTATGTACAAGTGGGGATACCCTTTGAAATTATTGATTACCAGGAGCGGACGGACATATGTGGTTAAGACCTTTGAGGAAGGTCAAGCTTTGTTGAAAATCTGGCAGATCCCTCTATCAACACCTGATCCGGGACGTCCATCTTATTTGAATCAGAGAGCTCATCGCCGTTAGATGTCTTTTAAGTTTCGTTAATATGTAGTTTGCCCCACCTTGAGCTTTGAAAGCTAGAGCTACTCACTGTGGAGAAAAGAACATGACTCCCCTGATATAATCTTCGATATGTACCTTGTTTTATCTCAGCATAGGGGTTGAGATCCCCCACTCTACTCAACTCTGAGAATTGTGGGAATAATACTAGTTGATGTGTTTAATTGGTTTTCTTCTGGTACGCTAAGGTGCATTCCTATGCGTTTTCGGAAGCTAGACGTGGATTCTTCTAGTTCTCTTAACACCATGCAACCTTGGCTTATGACAGAACTATCGCCCACACTCGCCACACTTGGCGTTATTTTGAGTTTGCTTTGCTATAGTTTTTCTTATCTGTTCAGTGTTCATTTTGAATGTATGCACACTATTGATCCAATTTCTCTTGCAGACACTGGGTATTATGGCGAACTCACCTGGCATCATATACCAAAGCCATGGGATTGAAAATTCTTTCCCTGAACACCAAAGGGCTCAATTGCCCGCAAAAGCGGGCCTACCTGTGGAAGGAGACGCTGTCATGTGGAGCAGATGTAGTCTGTGTGCAGGAATCTCACCTTCTGCAGGCGGACGCTGGCCGTATCAGACACCGTCTCTTTCCAATTATTGTACATGCTCATAATGTGAAAAAGTCTAAGGGTGTTTTTATAGCCTTTAAAAATTCTGTCTCTTTTTCTATCCGCTCACAGATTGTGGATCCGGGGGGCCGATTTCTCGTTCTGGTATGCGAGGTGAACAACATAACCTATACTTTGGTGAATATTTACGCACCGAATACACGCCAACTCTCATTTCTTCACAAAGTGATGAGAAAAGTCCATAAGGTAAAACAAGGAAAATTGATTATCTGTGGGGACTTTAACACAATTTCAGATCCCGCATTAGACTCAACAAACACACTCAGACGCTCGACGTCTAGCTTGCTCCCCTTCCTACAGTCGGAGAGCCTGATAGATGTCTGGAGAGCTCAGCACAGTCAAGAAAGGGACTTCACTTTTTTTTCTCCGGTACACTTAACGTATTCCCGCATTGACATGTTTTTAGTAGATAGCACAGTTTTGTTTCACACGGAATCGTCCACCATTGGTACTATCAAATGGTCGGACCATGCCCCCATAACACTGACAATCATGGATCAATACCAATCCTCACCGTCACCGATATGGCGAAATAATACCTTTTTGCTCTCGCATTCAAAATATAAACAAGAACTCTTATCAGCCATTCAGGAATTTTTCCAAATTAATGAAGGTTCAGTGGAAGATCCATTTGTATTATGGCAAGCACACAAAGCTTATGTTAGAGGCCTCCTAATTAAATATAACCATTTAGAGAAAAAGAGGCGAGAGAAAGACATTAAACAGACATTGGACAAAATTACCCAATTGGAATCTGTAAATAAAAAATGTCCCTCCCCCACAGTTTCTGCCTCACTGGGTGAGGAAAGAAATAAATTGAGAATACTCTTACAAGCTGACTTCCACAAATCTCTGAATATATTAAAGTCTAGATTCTATGCTCAAGGGAACAAAGCAGGAAAACTTTTGGCCAACAAACTTAAAACATTACAAACTAAAACTAAGATTCCCTTCATAATCCATCCCCACACTAGAGCTAAACTCTTTGACCCCAGGGATATAGCGGAGCAATTTAGAGCATATTATGCCGCCTTATATAACCTTAGAGATTCCGTTACCCCCCCACTGAATTATGATTCCCTACTACGGGATTTCTTAGCTAAAGCACATCTCCCACCTCTCTCCCCTTCTCAACTGGACTCATTAAACGCACCTCTGACCCCCTCCGAATTGGCAAAAATAATATCAGCTCTCCCCTCCGGTAAATCCCCAGGTCCTGATGGACTATCCAATGAATATTATAAACACTATCTCACACCCCTGCTTCCACACTTATCGAATATTTTCCAGAGAGCTATGTCAGGCAGCAATTTTCCACCTGATATGCTATTGGCTTTAATTGTTACCCTCCCGAAGCCTGGAAAGCCTACTGATACCCCTTCCAACTTCCGCCCCATTTCCCTTCTTAACACAGACATTAAAATATTTGCTAAAATGATTGCTTCTAGATTGTCTCCGATCCTCCCACTCCTCATTGAGGAAGACCAAACCGGATTTATTAAAGGAAGACAGGCTTCTGACAATACTAGACGACTATTTGATCTATTCAATATTGCAGAAGCTCGCAAATTAAAGATGTTAGCAGTCACATTGGACGCCGAGAAAGCGTTTGACCGACTTCACTGGTCGTATGCTTTCTCAGTCCTGGAGGTCATGGGCTTCTCAGGTCCTATACTGCAGGCTATTAAAGGCTTATACTCAAAACCTGTTGCACAAGTCTTCGTAAATGGGGTATTATCAGACAGATTTGACATCACTAACGGTTCCCGACAGGGGTGCCCCCTGTCCCCATTAATTTTCATTCTGGCTTTAGAGCCTCTTGCTAGACATATAAGGCTTTCAGAGGAGGTGAATGGATTGGAGATAGGGGATAAGTCGCACGTTATTTCCCTCTACGCAGACGATATTATTTTGACACTATCCAACCCGACAAAATCACTCCCTGCTGCCTTCACAATTATATCTACATTCGGATCCTTATCTTATTATAAAGTGAATAACTCTAAATCTCAGGCCCTTCCGATTAACATCCCTACAACAGAACTACAATATCTAAAAGGTCTCTTTCCTCTAGACTGGCAAGATTCTTTTCTCCCGTACCTTGGTATTAAATTGACCTATCCTTGCTCCCTCGCATACCAGAACAACTATACTCCCCTCCTGGAAACTATGTCTAAAGATTTTGCCAATTTTGCATTGAAAGATGTCTCATGGATTGGCAGGGTTGCCTCATTTCAGATGATGACGCTACCTAAATTGATATATGTGTTTAGAGCTCTGCCCATTCCGGTTCCCAAGTCCTTTTTTAAATCAGCTCAGAAGCTCCTGAATTCATATATTTGGGGCGCCACACGCCCACGCATAGCGCAATCAATACTACTCAGGAGGAAACAGGCGGGCGGCATTGGATTGCCATCTATTTATGATTACTTCTGTTCAATTGGGCTCTCCTTTGTTAGGGAATGGTGGAACCCATCTTCTACCAAATCATGGAAACTCCTCGAAACACAAGCATTGAATGGTAAATCTCTACAGGCCTATCTCTGGGGAGCAACCCTGTCTAAAGGCTCTGGGCCTGCCCCACTCCTTACAATTGCCCATGCAGGCAACTTATGGGTGAATATCCACGGATCCCAAGGCAGCCCAAGTGAACATATACTTTCATATATTTCTATTGAAACCTTAGAATCACATATAGGAGACATTACTTTGCATAAATGGCGTGGTGCTGGCATAACTTTAGCAAGCGATCTGATTGATAATTCGTCTGTACTCTCCTTCACACAGATCCGAGAGAAGTGGGGATTACCTCACTCGGAGTTTCTGTCTTATCTAAGGATCCGTCATTGCTTAGATTCTCTTCTCAAAAACCCTCCTCAATATAACTCTGACATTTGCAAGTTATTCCAGCACCCTACACTGTTTCGTAAACACTCTACTAAGCATATTTACGATCTGATAGGTAATAAGTCTACTCTGGTCAAGTCATCTCCCATGCTGTCTTGGGAACAAGAACTGCGCAAGACATTTTCGGTGGAGGAATGGACGAGCGCATTATCCTTTTTGACATCTGCATTTAAATGTGTCACACACTATGAAGCTGGCTTAAAAACTATATTGAGGTGGTACTAT